>CM038716.1:42709102-42826602 GCA_021613375.1 Megaleporinus macrocephalus | reverse complement strand
ACTTTTTTGTGTGATTATATGACCAGAAACACATTAAAACACCAGAGAGAATCAAAATAACTCACATTTTAAAACCACTTCACTGCTCCTAGATTAGCCTGTGTTGCATCATGGGATTGTCTTAGCGGCTGAGGAAGCGTTTGATGTTTTCTTAAAATCAGGTCTAAATAAGGTTCCTCAGAAGACAGTATGTTTAAGGTATGTAAGAATTGGGACAGTCTACACGTCGGGAGCGCATACTATGATGTAAAATGCTGCCTATGTAGGAGCTCACTAGATTTTGAGACACACTCATTGTCATGATTTAAGCCCATTCATCTTTATATAAACAAATAAGTGTACCAAAGCGTGCTGGATCAAATAGCTATATATCAGCAGAGCATTCCCATTCAGACTGAATATCCTGGTGTTGCAGTGTTATTGATATCTTGACAACGATGGGACCACATTTTGAAAAAGAAGGAATAATAATAGTGTTAATCAATAATAACCACATCTTTGTTAAGAGATGTTGGTGATTTCCAATATGTCTATGTATCAATCACTCGAGTTAAAACCTCCACAAGTTGTCGGTACTGCGCCAGAGGGGGCGCCCAAGAGCGAGGAAACTATTGGAACCCACACTACTGGCTCGGTTCCCAGGCCAAGGCTGAGTTGAACCTCCCTGACACAAGTCTTGAGCAATGGCTGTATGAAACATTATACACATAAACCAAGAGGGCACTTGTACAGTCTGAGGGTCCCCCAGGGTCTATTTGTGCATGTGCCTTGTCATTGTGCACGCTAAACAATTTCCAGACCTCTTTCTGTGGCAGCCCAGTACTATTTGTAGTTATCACCCCTCCACATTAATGCTTCACTCTTTTAATGTATTTATTCTGTTTTTAATATTAACTCCTGATATAAATGCTTTAAAACTGTTTACCCAGACTGCTAAGGCTTCAGTACTAAAACTAAAACATCAGCACATAGCAGTAATCAGGCCTTGTTCCGCTAACCGCAGTTCAAAAGAGTGAAGGCATTTGAGGGCTTTGTATTTATGGGGTCAGCAAATGGCATCTAGAGGCACATGCATGACTTCTGACCTCCAGCTGTGATGTGCTATCAACAGGAAACAGGGGAGGGTCTGACCTCAAGCTACATCTGTCAACACACTGTATGTGTGAGTGGGCGTGTGTGGTCTGGAGTCACTCATCTTAACAGACTGTGAGTTTAATAAAGCGTATCGCTCCAGTTCTTGTGTGACCACACTGGACGTCTGTTTGCCTTAAAATCGACTTTTATGTGTCAGCCAGGTACATTTTTAAGGTGAAAGTGGTCGTTCTACCATTACAGCATCAACAAAGGTACAAGTTCATTGAACATATTCCGTTATATTGAACAACGCTGGTAAAGCTGTAGCACTGCTGAACGAAATTATTAAATTCTCAGCCTTCAAAATGAAAAGTTTAGGTGTTTAGTTTAAAAGTCACATTTCAATGATGATGTTAGTTTTCACTTTCGAATATTTCTTCGAGTAAAATCACTTGAACTACATGAATCTGTCAATGTTTTAACCAGATTTATTAGAAATGTATAAACAGATTCCACTATAACTCTATTCGTGGGGGGAGCTGTTTGACCAGAGGACGCCAGAGCTAGACTTTTATCCTTGGGGACAATGAATATTCAAGAAACACAATCAACTTCTGTAAATGTTATACTGTTTTCATAAAGAACACCAAGCACCAAGACTAAGACTTCTGTCTGACTAAGTGCCAAACTACCTAATGCTCAGTTAAGAAGAGCGTAAATAATTGTAATTATAAGTACTTGTACCTGAGTACAGATTTTCAGTAACTCTACCCATCACTGATATTGTCTCACAAACTGACTTTGGGGCAAAGAGACCAATGTAGATGGAAGTTCAATATTCAAAGTTTTTTAGCTAGTTAACACGTTAGACAAAACCTTCACGTTACATTTAATTTAAGCCAACAGCGCATGAATCAGCTAACGTAGCTAAAGGCATTCCTCTACATCATTAGAGAAACAGAGAAAGAAAGACCAGCACGGAGTCCAAGCTCAACACATTCTGCCCAGTTCAAACACCCAGAGTGAAATTTATGTTAACCTGAAGTGCGCGCTGGAAGGTGATAGTCATCTGCAGGCGAAATGAGATGTAAACATTCAGGGGTGACCTGACATATCACACTGTAACATCAGCAAAGTTACAGAAAACGATCTTCTCTCTGACCAGAACAGTGACACCGTACTAACCACTACACCACCGTACTAACCACTACACCACCATACTAACCACTACACCACCGTACTAACCACTACACCACCATACTAACCACTACACCACCGTACTAACCACTACACCACCATACTAACCACTACACCACCATACTAACCGCTACACCACCGTACTAACCACTACACCACCATACTAACCACTACACCACCATACTAACCACTACACCACCGTACTAACCACTACACCACCATACTAACCACTACACCACCGTACTGACCACTACACCACCGTACTAACCACTACACCACCATACTAACCACTACACCACCGTACTGACCACTACACCACCATACTAACTACTACACCACCGTACTAACCACTACACCACCATACTAACCACTACACCACCGTACTGACCACTACACCACCATACTAACCACTACACCACCGTACTGACCACTACACCACCATACTAACTACTACACCACCATACTAACCACTACACCACCGTACTGACCACTACACCACCATACTAACCACTACACCACCGTACTGACCACTACACCACCATACTAACCACTACACCACCGTTCTAACCACTACACCACCGTACTGACCACTACACCACCATACTAACCACTACACCACCAAACTAACCACTATACTACCATACTAACCACTACACCACCATACTGACCACTACACCACCATACTAACCACCACACCACCATACTAACCACCACACCACCATACTAACCACTACACCACCGTACTGACCACTACACCACCGTACTAACCACTACACCACCGTACTGACCACTACACCACCATACTAACCACTACACCACCATACTAACCACTATACTACCATACTAACCACTACACCACCATACTGACCACTACACCACCATGTTAACCACTATAACACCAGGCTGGCTAGAACTGCTAATAACAATATTAATAACAATAATAATAAGAAGAATTTAAATGATTTTATAGAACAGAAAGTGATTTACCAATATGGTTAAAAAAAGTATTTCTGTATTTAGTTACTGTTCAATAACAGCAATAAAGAAAAATTATAAAATATTAATGGTATTAATTTTCATTTTAATCTGAAAGATGGACAGCAACAAAGAACTGGAGCTTCTGAAGACTGCAGAAGACCATGCAGCACACATCACACTGTAACATCAGCAAAGTTACAGAAAACGATCTCCTCTCTGACCAGAACAGTGACTTTAATCAATGACTCTATTTCACCCTCCATCACCCAGAAAGCTGATGTTCTTCTCCCTGCCACGATATCTCTCCTTAGCGTTTGACTATCCTCTTCTCCTCCTTCTCTTTATGATGGTGGATTTATATAGACAGTGGGTGGATTACAACTCTTTGTCATACTATAGCGCCAACTACTGCACAGGAGGGACCTAGCAGTCAGCAGGTATTACCAATTACAAAATACAACGGGCTCTTTTCAACAAGACCTGCGGTGTCGTGACATGTCAGTCATCTGGGGTGGCACCTGGGAGGTCCAATCAGATTTCAGGGGGGTCCAGTGCCTCCCGGGCCCCTCCGCCCATGATGCCCGGTACTGTAATAAGTGCATAATAATTTGATAAAGGATCATACGGGATATAGGATCTAAGTAATTTCTCCAAATAGCCCAGATACAACGTCATCACACGGACATTTACATCATTTACATTTATATTTACACAGCTGATTAAAAGGATTGTGTCATAAGACAATGCTTCAAAGGACTTATCACTCTACTATCACTCTATCCGTGGGAGCAGCAGCTTGTCAATTCATACAGGATACAGGATCTCTGTGGGTTTAACAGTGTTACAGGTTTATTTTTAATGTGCTGGGATAAGTTAAACAGTCTGATGGCCTAAGGGACAAGGGACTTCCTGAATATGTCTGTGGAGCATTGATTAAGAATCAAATCAAGCTCTGTTTTGGCTGATGGCCTGGTCTTCAGGTCAGAAAATACGATGCATCCAGAAAGTATGCTTCATTTTTCCACATTTTGTTCTGTAACAACGTTATTTCAAAGATTCTACACACAATACCCCATAATGACAAAGTGAATAAAGTTTGTTTGAATTTTTTATAAATTTATTACAAATAAAAAACAAACATAATCACATGTCTCACAGCCTTTGCTCAATACTTTGTTGAAGCACGTTTGGCTGCAATTGCAGCCTTAAGTCTCTGTGTATGATGCTACAAGCTTGCTACACCTATTTTGGGCAGTTTCTCTCGTTCTTCTTTGCAGAACCATTAATCCATTTTAGAATAAGGCTGTAACATAATGTGGAAAAAGTGAAGCGCTGTGAATAATTTCCACTGTAAAGGGAGGCATCATCTCATTCGCAGCTTGTTGTTCAGCCTTAAACAGTGCAGTGGTATATAAAACCTCAGGCCACAGAATGTAACCGTTACACCATTTAAAGGCTAAGCACCACTTATGGACTCCACTGTTGATCACATTGTTTTAGATACTGAAAATATATAAACATGACTTCAAATGAAATTTGCTGCTTAATTTGTTTTTTGCTTTTCAATTACATTGATGGAAAAACCCAAGCTCGCTACGGAAACTCCTGAACGCTACCGTGTGACATCACTGGTGTACAACAGTGAACAGAGCTGTAATGTAGAAATAGACCACCATATCACTTAGTCCTGATACTTTTAGACCACCATATCACTTAGTCCTGATACTTTTAGACCACCATATCACTTAGTCCTGATACTTTTAGACCACCATATCACTTAGTCCTGATACTTTTAGACCACCATATTATTTAGTCCTGAGACTTTTAGACCACCATATCACTTAGTCCTGATACTTTTAGACCATCGTATCATTTAGTCCTGAGACTTTTAGACCACCATATCACTTAGTCCTGAGACTTTTAGACCACCATATCACTTAGTCCTGATACTTTTAGACCACCGTATCACTTAGTCCTGAGACTTTTAGACCACCATATTATTTAGTCCTGAGACTTTTAGACCACCATATCACTTAGTCCTGATACTTTTAGACCACCGTATCATTTAGTCCTGAGACTTTTAGACCACCATATCACTTAGTCCTGAGACTTTTAGACCACCCTATCACTTAGTCCTGATACTTTTAGACCACCGTATCATTTAGTCCTGAGACTTTTAGACCACCGTATCACTTAGTCCTGAGACTTTTAGACCACCATATTATTTAGTCCTGAGACTTTTAGACCACCATATCACTTAGTCCTGATACTTTTAGACCACCGTATCATTTAGTCCTGAGACTTTTAGACCACCATATCACTTAGTCCTGAGACTTTTAGACCACCCTATCACTTAGTCCTGATACTTTTAGACCACCGTATCATTTAGTCCTGAGACTTTTAGACCACCATATCACTTAGTCCTGATACTTTTAGACCACCAAATCATTTAGTCCTGAGACTTTTAGACCACCGTATCACTTAGTCCTGAGACTTTTAGACCACCGTATCACTTAGTCCTGAGACTTTTAGACCACCATATCACTTAGTCCTGATACTCTTAGACCACCATATCACTTAGTCCTGAGACTTTTAGACCACCATATCACTTAGTCCTGATACTTTTAGACCACCATATCACTTAGTCCTGAGACTTTTAGACCACCATATCACTTAGTCCTGATACTTTTAGACCACCATATCACTTAGTCCTGAGACTTTTAGACCGCCATATCACTTAGTCCTGATACTTTAAGTCAAACCACACCCACAACAGCAGCTCATCCTGAGTGTAAACAGTATCTAGCTAAATAACCAACATTATTCATGACAACAGCCTAGCAACCAGCCTAGCAACCAGCTACACTCAGATATAGAGGTACAGTAATTGTAGTAGATATGATTAAAGTGAACTCGCTCTCATACGACTCTATAAACCTTCATAACTCAGCTACGTTAGCTTAGCACAACTTGAGCACCGAACTTAGTGAGTGAAGCTAACGTTAGCTAACATCAGCTAAAGCAGGCTCAGTAACTGAGCTTACCTGGTTTACCTCCACGTACACGGAGGCTCCTGAACTCCTCTCACTGGTTTCCTTACACGCCCATATTGCTGGAACAGTGCCAGATTAAGATCCAGTCGTCGTGTAAGCCTACGTCCCATAGTGATGATCTTCAGACGTGAAATGATCTACAGATGACGGACTGAGAGGACGGTCCTTTCCAAAGTTTAGGTTTAGTCACTTTCTGGATATTTGGGGGTCTTTGGGCTGTTTGTGCTCAAGGGGTCAACAGTACATCCAATTACTGCAGCCAAAAACAACAACACCTTTCTTTCACTGTGCGTTACCGTAAGTGCATCTTCTAGCATTGTTGTCCACCATCTACGTCACACGCATAACTCCTACGGCAGATTCTGAACAGTGGGCGGAGCTAAACATTTTCATATTAGCTAGTGTCTTTAGCCTTTAAGGTGAAACCAGAAAATTTCAGTGAATAGGAAGCTGAACTTCAGCCTCGTCTGTTTCCTTTTACCCGGTTTTGTTCTTGCTCGTTACTGAGATGCAGATTCCAGCAGGACTGTTATTACAGGAGGAGCTCAGAGTTCAGTGAATTATAGGATATATATATAATATTCATGATCATTACTGAGAATACTTGTCAAACCTACAGATATGATAGATTCATACTGGATTAAAATCCTGGAGGTTTTCAGTAGTCACTCAAATTACACCCCAGTAATACTAGTCCAGCTCGAATAGGGCTTTAGTGTAGACACAAAGTAGTGCCTCAGAATGGCCTGCCTGTGTTTTTTTGTTTACTTGTTTTCTATAAATACTGATTAAAAAGGACAAAGTAAAATTACTTACATGACCCATTAAAGCAATTTCATCATAAAACAATACTTCAAAGGACTTTTTACCTAATTAGACTATTAGCATTCACATAAAAATAAAACTTTTGTGAAGTCATTGCTGTGATAAACGTTGTTGTCCACCATCTACGTCATACGCATGACGCCTACTGCATTGTCCGAACAGAGCGGGCTAAACATTTTCACATTAGCTGGTGCTTAGCCTTTAAGGTGGAACCAGAATTTTTTTTAGAAGAACCAGGTGAATAGGGAGCTTCAGCCTCGTCTGTTTCCTTTTTCCTTATTTGTTCTTACTGTTATTACAGGAGGAGCTCAGAGTTCAGTGATTTATAGGAGGTAATCCAGTTCATGATTATTACTGAGCAGACTTGTCAAACCTACAGATGGTCCTGGAGGTCATTGGTAATCATAAAAATTACACCCCAGTAATACTAGTCCAGCTCGAATAGTCAAGTTTATTCCACTATTATAGGCCTTTAGTGTAGACACAAAGAAGTGCTTAAAAATGGACTGCCTGTGTTTTTTTTGTTTACTTGTTTTCTATAAATACTGATCAAAAAGGACAAGGTAAAATGATTTATATGACTCATTAAATCAATTTCATCATAAAATAATACTTCAAAGCAATAAAAAAATACTTAAAAATACTTTTTACCTGACTACACTGTAATGAATTGCTGTAAATTTACTGTAGATATTCAACAGTATCTTACTGTTTTTTTTATAATTGTAAAATACTGTCAAATAATCACACAGTGTATGTAAATTAACAGTAATGTAATCAGATTCCCAATAACAGAAAATAACTGTAATTTATCAGCTAATACAGTATTTTCTGTCAACCTGTGGAAATATGCACCATCATCTCTTTACAGTCCAGTCACTATCCATTAAACTCATACTGGTGATTACAGACTAATGTTTCTTTTTAATGATAACTCTTTTTTATTAAACTCTCCAAACTGCTTCTACTCATTTATGTGACAGAATATGTTCAGTGAGCAGAGCCAGCCTATCGGGCTCAGCTGAGTTAAGACTCTTTCAGCTCATTCAGTCAGTGCAGGAAGTGCCGGGCAGCTTGTATTGTGTTTATTAGTAAAATAAAGAAAGATTATCTAAATCAGTTCTTAGACGAGGAGACGCGAGCTGGTGCGTTTACAACTGACCCGTTTGGACTGCAGCTGTGGTGGTCCCCGAGAAGCTCAAGAAAAATGTAGCTGTTAACGTTATGTCTCCTAAAGTTTGCAGCGATATGGTTTTGTCAATATTATTATTAACTTTTAAGATATAAGATGTTGTTTGTTTGGTCTATTTAATTTAGTGACTAAATTTAGCAAAGAAACTGTAGCTTGAACGGTGTTAGCTAGCTAGCTAGCTGGCTGGCTAGTTGGTTAGTGCAATAAATACGCAGTTATTTTACTGATATACACTGTAATTCAGTTTACAGTACAATACTGTTACAATATATTACAGTAGTTGTACTGTAAAATAACAGTAAAATATTGGCATCTCTGCAGTCAGTATTTTACTATTAATTTCAAGTGAAAGTTTTTACAGTGTAGACTATTAGCATTCACAGAAAAAACCTTTGTTAAGTCATTGCTGTGATGTACTGTTTTTATATGCAATTCAACAAAAAATTTAAAAGAGGTTTAATGGCCCATGTACCTCTTTTTTATATCAATGAAAGCACTTATTACAGTGTAATAGGCAGCAGTAATACACAGTTCATGAGTGAATATATATATATATATATATATATATATATATATATATATATATATATATATATATATATATATATATATATATACATAAATGATAATAGAGAGTAAATAAGCTATGGATTAACAAGAAACCAAATGATCTGTTATTAATCACTAGGTACTTAATTAGTTACAAAGTAATAACAGATGCTTAATGAACAGTTAACTTACAACTGTTGTCAAAATCAAACCTCATTTCTCTAAAATTAGAACTTTACATGAGAAGAGACAAACATTCTTTATTTTGGGTCTATTTGGGTTCATTCATCATGAAATGTGCACACAGTATATATGACAACAGGTACTTTCAAATGATGCTATGTGTTTTATCATATTATATATCAGATTAAGCCTCAGTGTTATTGCTGACTTGCTGGTTGTGCCTGATTTTGATTACTTGGAGACACTCTGTGCCGATTCAGTCTTCACTTGGAACATTTCCTCACTGTGTTTTCATCCATAAAGAAAAGGGGTCCTGTTTGTGTTCGTCATTTATGATTATGAATCCACGCCAGTATTAAAAGTTACATATAGGACCTCCTTTCATGCGCTGAGCGTAGTGGGTCAAAGACGGAAAAAGCCTGTGTGTGAATATAACCGTATGTAGATGTGTGTATGTGTGTGCGCTGCGCCCGGACTGGGCTATTTTCTTTAATTGGCCGTGCAGAGGATTGCATGGCCAATTAAAGAAAACAGTCTGGTCTCAGCTGTGGGAGAAAAGAGCGATTAAGCTCAAACCATGAAAGGAAGCAGCAGCAGTGAAGAGAAGAAGAGACGGAGCAGCAGAAAGAAGACTTTCTCAATCATATACTGTGCATACATCGAACATATCCCTACTCGCATCTCCAAAATGATGAATTTACATGAGGAGAACAAAACATTCATTACTTTTAATGGAAGTCAATGGAACCAGACGTCCTTTGACATAATGTCTTTTAGTCCATTCATCTTGAAAGGCATAAACAATGTAAAGAACATCAAGCATGTTTTAAATATGTTTAAATTTGAAAAATAACAGCAATAGTTACATATTAATGTATAAAATATTATTAAAAGTACACTGGTGTTATATACATACATTATATACTTGTCTGGGATCAAAGCTTTTATGAATAACACAAATTTGGTGATAGCTAACAACTATCCATGGTTATGTTTGCATGCAACTTGATCTGATTGAGATCATTCTGATTACAATTTCTATCTGAGAGGTGGGTAATCCCATAAATAATCAGTTTAATAGAAGAATAATAGCCGTGTAAACACCTGAATCCAATTACATTCCCAAATGAAAGTTTAAGTAAGTTCTGCGCGTGTGCGGTAGCGTCATAGAGGAAGTTTCCACATGGCAGGAGGTAGAAACTAGTCTTGAAGAGACAAAGTTCATGCTGTTCAGATGAGTATATGAGCAAACGAATGACGATGAGTTTGCACGAGCAAATTAAAAACAGATGGAAGTTTCTCAAATCGGCGGATTACAAAACTAAAAACCGCCTTTTCCCAAAACGTTCGTAACCCTAAGTATTTCGTAACTTAAGAACATTCTTAAAATTGCAAATGTTTCCCGAAAGCCTTTGTAACTAACGTAGTCGTTCGTAAATGTAAGAGTATTCCGACCCACTCACAACTCGGTAAGTTCTTCTTAACTCGAAGTTCATGTGCAAATGTCTTAAAAACAAATGAGGGCGTTAATCGTCTTTTTAAAAACGCATTGTTATGTGCATGGACCTACATGTATTTATACAAACATGAATTCATGAAGACTTAAAATCTTGTATCATAGGAAGCATAACTGCCTGCCACACTGAAGGTCCTGAGTTCAGTACTGCGTATAAATGTACATTTTACGTTTTTTATTTCAAGGTCTCATCGTAATCACGTGAAACAAACAGTTTAAAGTACAACACATTATTTGCCGATATACACATAAAAATTTATATACTTTTAATTAATTAGTTAATTTATACTTTTAAATTTTCTCCCAGTGTAACAGTCATAGTAGTAAATTAATACATATATTATTTTCTAAAAAAATATTACACACTGGCTTACTAAGCTTGTTATCCCTTAACCAATGAATTGGTCCCTTAACCAATCAAACTGCCTGATCAATTACGTACATATATAAATTACCAAGAGGAAGGCTGACAAAGGTGAGTATGTGATGAACAGTATAGGCACTTATGTTTCTAGCAATCTCCGCCCATTTCTGCTCTTCCTCTTTATTTGTAGAACGTCCCAGAGCTTTGGAAAATAGTAGGTTTTGTTTTTTTCTCTATTTTTTCAAGAATTTGGCTTTTATTTCATCCTGAGAAAAATTGGGTTTGCGTGGCCGGGGTGCCGAGCTAGGAAGGTTAATCGTGTGTCTATTTATAGGCTGGACGTGCTATAGACAACAATTGCAAGCGAAATGTTTTGATTTATTTTTTTATATAAAAGTAAAGTCTAGTAAAGTCTTAGTAAAGACTAAGAAGGCGTTTGGGAAACACTTGCAAAATTTTTATTTTAATCTTAAAGTTATGTCGTTCTTAAAGTTGCTCGTAAATCAGTAAGATCAATTGTTATCGGGAAACGCACCCCTGTTTGGTATTTCACTGTTCTTTATTTTATATTTCTACTCACTTACCATGATGTTATCCATTATAACCAACTAGTGCATCTGAGTCTGAAGAAAGAAATCTGTATGTATTCTTACACATGTATGGTGAGTACTGTTATGGGGTCAGTAGGGTTGGAGGGTGGATTGTGTTACTGTTCCTCAGGACGTGTTATGTCAATACATAGTTATGGTTTGTTAAGCCTATAATGTTTATACGGCTTGTTTTTAAGAGGTCAGGTTTTGGCATGAAATCTAGAACTAATATCCAGGGTCTGCATACATATCACCCCATTCCGCCTCTGGAATTTCACATTCCCCGTCCATTTCCCATGTCATTTACATCCAGCGCCCTAATCTTCACAAATCCCTCCCTTCAACTCAGACCGCAGTGCTGCAATGCAGAGAGAGAGAGTTGTTCTTGAGATGTTTTGGCCATCTGTGGGAGTTTAATTAGGCAATAATACAGTAACACAGCTCTCTCGCTCCTTTACAGGTCAATCTCTCTCTCTCTCTTTAACTTTCCATTTATTTTATTCTACTATTTCCAGTCAAAACCACTATTAAATTAAGTGATTATGGAAGGTATACACAGTGTGTGAAATACCACCTCTCTCATCTCATGTTGCTTCTCCAGCATTGGCTGACTGCTGACGGCCGTAGTGGAGCTGATGCTTCAACACAATCCTGGCTTCTTCTTCTGGAAATGCTGAGATCTTACTCATTAACTCCTCTTCTGAGAAATTAGTAATAATTCACTCATCCTGAGCATAGTTACAGTTGCTATGTTATGACCAACCAACTGGGTTAACCAGTTTGCTACAGTACCACCCTGAGGTTAACCAGAGCTGCAGCTTTAGTAAGAATACCAGAAGACAGAAGCTGGCCAAGTTTGGGCGAAGCAGCTATATTTTTAGGGACCTCCTAGAATTTTTATTTTAAGACATCTATGAAGTTAATTAGGGGGGTTCCAGACCCCCCGTTGGGAAGTTGCTGGTGTTCTCAGAACAATGGTCTGACTGCCCAAAGTTTAACACCTCAACATCACTCAAAGGATTGTTTGAAAAGTGAGAAGAAGCAGAAAATGCTACACCAACTTCTAAGATTGAACTTTGAAGGCGTGTCTGTTGGAGAAACTGAAAGTGAGTCTCCTGGAAAGAATGGAAGATCTAATAAAGATGAAGAGTGGATGCAATAAACCTTCAAACATCTCATATTTAGTGTGTTAAGGCGTCTGTTGTATCTTATTTGTTGAGTGGAATTGAAATAAATGAAGGGTGGTCTTTTACTGTTGACTGGATGCACCCCAGGTGTCCTTGCTGACACGTTCACCTGTAAACTCAGTAAAAATAAGAGCAAGCACCAAACCTCACTGGATTATTGGACGTTATGGTCCCTTTCCAACCAAACATGACTTTTAATTGCAGTCTTTGGGAAATAACAGATAACAAAGATCAACATCTGATCTTTAAAGCTCTCTGGTCAAGTCAAGGTTTATTTATACAGCCCCTTTTAGATGTTGTAACTAAGCAGAATTACAGAAAATCGGGGTCCAAGTCAGGGGCAACAGCGCCAAGAAAAACTCCCTCAGAGCAAGTAGAAGAACCTCGAGAGGAACCAGACTCAAACAAAACATCCTCCTCTGATTGACACCAGATAACAAAACAAGTACAAGAGCAACATAAATAAATAAGATTTATAATTATATGCAATAGTGAGTTTGAAGAAAAAGAAAGAAAACGGTTAGCAGCCCATCAGAAGAACAGCTCAGTGATTGTGGGGCAGCAGAAGAAATGACTGGTTGGTTTGTGAAAGCAGAAGAAGAAAACAATAAGCAAACAGGATCTTCTGGACAACCAGCGCCGTGCAGGCGAGGTTTTCTCCACACAGCACTAGAGAGCAGAAACCTTATAGTGGGTAAACCACAGACTGACAGGAGCACCAGGTCAATGCAGATGTAGCAACAGCATCAGACCGCACAGGACAGACAGTTGTTCAGCATCAGACCCCACAGGATGGGCAGTTGTTCAGTATCAGACCGCACAGGATGGGCAGTTGTTCAGTATCAGACCGCACAGGATAGGTAGTTGTTCAGCATCAGACCGCACAGGATGGGCAATTGTTCAGTATCAGACCGCACAGGATGGGCAGTTGTTCAGTATCAGACCGCACAGGATAGGTAGTTGTTCAGCATCAGACCGCACAGGATGGGCAGTTGTTCAGTATCAGACCACACAGGATGGGCAGTTGTTCTGCATCAGACCGCACGGGATGGGTAGTTGTTCAGCATCAGACCACACAGGATGGAGAGTTGTTCAGTATCAGACCGCACAGGATGGGTAGTTGTTCAGCATCAGACCACACAGGATGGAGAGTTGTTCAGTATCAGACCGCACAGGATAGGTAGTTGTTCAGCATCAGACCACACAGGATGGAGAGTTGTTCAGTATCAGACCGCACAGGATGGGCAGTTGTTCTGCATCAGACCGCACGGGATAGGTAGTTGTTCAGCATCAGACCACACAGGATGGACAGTTGTTCAGTATCAGACCGCACGGGATGGGTAGTTGTTCAGCATCAGACCACACAGGATGGGCAATTGTTCAGCATCAGACCGCACAGGATAGGTAGTTGTTCAGCATCAGACCGCACAGGATGGGTAGTTGTTCAGCATCAGACCGCACAGGATGGGTAGTTGTTCAGCATCAGACCGCACAGGATGGGCAGTTGTTCTGCATCAGACCGCACGGGATAGGTAGTTGTTCAGCATCAGACCACACAGGATGGACAGTTGTTCAGCATCAGACCCCACAGGATGGGCAGTTGTTCAGCATCAGACCACACAGGATGGGCAGTTGTTCTGCGTCAGACGACACAGGATGGGCAGTTGTTCAGCATCAGACCGCACAGGATGGGCAGTTGTTGGTCATTATCAGATGGCACAGAATGGGCAGTTGTAGATCAGGAGAGAAATCTGAAGACGATGTATGGCGTTCCATAGACAAACAGATGCGGTAATCACTCCTCACCTGACTTCTAATCTGAGGTGTTCATGTCGTTAGTGTCAACATCAAGTGAATAAGTCTGTGCAACTCCTGTTGTTTAGAATTGTACTTCATTTCCAAATAAACAATATATTATTATAAACACAACAACAGCCAGAAGTGAGCAAAGCTTCTCCTCTCTCTGACCCGATTACACTTCTGTCTGTTATTGATGTTGTTTTGGGTTTCTGACTCAGTTCATTTAATGTTTTTTAACTTCAGGGTATGTAATATCTGAGCGCTTGCGTATCCTGTTAAACGCTCGCCTCGCATGTGTGTTTTTAATAAAAGCTGCAAAAGAGCTCATTACTGAGCGTGACACACTTCACACTCTTCTTACTGCTTAGTGAACCCAGCAGGGCCGTATGAGTGCCTCAACCATTAAACACACCTCTTACACTGCACAGCGCTTAAACACGTAAAGCATCACCTGATTTATCAGCTTACACAGAACAGCAGGAAACACACATCACCCGTATGCTGTAACCTGTCAAAACACAGCCAGGTTTATGTCTTTGTGGGGACCTGATCCCCCCAGCATGTATTAAAATAGGACAGTTTTGTAGTTTGGGGACATATGTCTGCTCAACATAAACAGTAAACGAGATAATGAGTTAAATGTGAACTGATCTCTTTGAGAATCAAGATGTAATTTCTGGCTCACTAAACACTAAAAACCTAACCATTGTTTTCAGTTTTTCAGTGCAGTGCAGCAAAAACAATGCTTCTCAATGTATAATAATGATGAACTTGCTGGTTACAAGGATGGATTAAGGATAGTCTGGGCCCCTGGGCGAAGAGTTGCCCAGAGATAACACCCCCCAACCCGCGCCCCTCGTGATCAAGGGCCCTCTAATGATATGCCCTGCTCTTCTCTAGGGCCCCTGGTAGGGGCTCTCATAACCAGGGCCCTCTAAAATGATGCCCCCCTGTTTCCTAGGGCCCCTAATAGCCAGAAGTCAAAGTCAGAGCAGTGCCACAACGTCTCGTCTATTTTCATAAGGGGCCCAAAAGCATGGCAAGGGCCCCCAAAAGCATGGCTAGGGGCCACAAAAGCATGGCTGGGGCCCCCCAGAGGCCCTGGGGTCAAAGTCAGAGGATCCTTAAAATGGAAGGTCCTTGGAAATAAAAATATATTGTATCATAAATGTTGATAGGAATCGCAAAATGTTTTGGGCCAGGACCCTCCCCCAGGGCCCCCTGACCTCAAGGGCCCCTGGGCACTGGCCCCACTGGCCCGGTCAGTAATCCAGCCATGGCTGGTTATAACATTTATGAATTTCAGAAATAGGTCTGAAATGATTTATACCTACTTTCATTCTGTTTTTATTTAGTGTCCCAACATTCCTGACCTGTCACTGACCTGTCATTACCAAGACAATTAGATATTTTATTTTTAATTAGCTGATATGCATTTTTTTTTAATTTCGTCAGATGTTTATACCATAAAGAGTATAGTTGTAGTTGTAAAATCATGATCAAAGATTATTACATAATTGTATATTTATATAACCAACATGCAGTGCAACAATTCCAAAACAATGCTTCTCAGTGTGAAATAATGAAGAACTTGCTGGTTATCTATGCTACATAATAACATCAAGACTTCAAAATCCAGAGGAATCTGTGCATACAATGGACGGAGGGATCTTCAGGTCCTCAGACCAGATTCTGTAGTGAAATCACTGCACTGGGCTCAGGAAAACTTCCAAACACCATCAACACACTTCTTCACTGCCCCATAAACACAAGTTAAAACTCTACCATGCCAAGAAGAAACCAGATATAACCAGACCCAGAAACAGCGCCGCCGCCTTCTCTGGGTCCGAGCTCTGTTAATAGTGACGGAGAAGAAGCAGAAAACTGTCCTGTGGAATCAAAATTTAAATTCTGTTAGGAAATTATGGATACACTGGGCAAAGGAGGAGAAGAACCAGCCAGCTTATTATCAGCTCACAGTTCAAAACCCAGCATCCATGATGGTGGGAGGGCATTAGTGTGTGGGGGGTGTGGGGACTTCAGGCATGGGTGATTTGCACATCTGTGAAGCTCCATTAACACTCCAGATGACGTCCTTTTCAGGGAAGGTCTGTTTCTTTCACAAACAAATTAACAAACAACTTTCTGCAGGAAAATGGGCTAAATTAGAAATAGGGTTGAAATGATTTATACATAATTTAATTCTGTTTTTATTTACAGTGTCCCAACATTCCTGACCTGTCATTACCAAGACAATTAGAAATTTTAGTTTTAATTAGCTGAAATGCATTTTCATTTTGCATCTGTCATTAATATATTATTTATATATCTTTCCAATAAATACATCACTAGTGGCTATATCACTAGTTATTGCATGTGTTGTTCATGTGTAACTACAGAGTTATTAGAGACACTTTATATAAAGTGGGACCAAATATCTTTATAATATATTCAGCTAGGTATGTCCAAACTTTTGACTAGTATAGTGTATTCATGTAGGAGTCCTTGATATTGTGATGGCTAGTTTGACCAGTTATTACATCCCCTGGTTTATTGTTTATATATATATATATATATATATATATATATATATATATATATATATATATATATATATATATATATATATATATATATATTTGTATTAAAGTCTATTTTTGTATAGGGGCTTATTTTACATATAGTTCTATTATCAGTAATTCTCAGTCCTCTGTCTAAATCTCCTGGTACGACCACCAATCCAAGTTAAGGATGTTATTGGACTAATTGGTTGTTTGGACACTCTTGATCAATTGTGATCACAGCTGAAAAACATTCTACTAATAAGTGAGTATAAAAGGGAACAACATTCTAGGTTAGTTTAGTATCTGAAGATCAGCAGTTGATGACTTGCTGACCGACTCACAATGACCAGAAAGAAACAACTTTCTTTAGAGACCCGTCAGTCCATTGTTGTGTTAAGGAAGAAGATACTCCATTGAAAACAAGAACATTTCACTGTGAGTGGTAGTATATATATATATATATATATATATATATATATATATATATATATATATATATATATACGGACATCCTGGGCTTATGTAAAATGTGTATGTGTGTGATTGTCTATTGTCTTCTAAATGAAAAGTTGTTAAGCACTGAAATGTATGTAATTGAGTCTTACAATGAAGACAAGACTCTTTTATTCTTTTTGTCTCTTCATGAATGAAGCCACCTGTGCTCACCTGGTTTTGGTTCCAGCACAACATGACCTCAAAGGTCAGAAAGGTCAGCGGTCACTTGAAAGGTCATCTGTATGTTCTGAGAGAAACGCCTGGAGGCTCATTGAGAAAAGAACTCCCTCAATTCCAACAGGCACGAACATAGAGGAGGTTTTCATCAGCGCAGGAAGTTGTTGGAGATGTATTGGGTTTTCCTCTAGGGGTGGAAGGTCACTTAGTGCACTCTGTGATTATTTCCATCACTGTCGTCGGTTTTAGATATGAGGGAAAGGCACAGTGTGCGAGAGCCCGCGGACGAGAGAGAAGTAACATGTCTATTGAGTTTTTAAAATCTGGAGATGTATCTAATTAAAAAAAACCCCTTTCGGTTCTTGAGAGAACCAAATATGTTTCTTCTATGGTAGGGGTGTCCAAAGTCTGACAGATTTTTATTGGCCCACGGCATCGGTAATGTGGTAATGTGCAATTATTCTTTTCACCTGATGGTGGCAGCAGTGCATATACATGTGTAGTACAGTGTTAGTAATCGAAGTTATCTCAACTTAAGTGCTCTTATTTTTCTGACTAGGCCTGAATTTACGGAATGGCATGCAGTGACAGCTACTTCAAAAAGGGCAAAGTGGACAGTGAGAACCGGTCATTTCACGAGAGATGGACGTCAATATCTTTTCCTAGAGACGCTGCAAATGCGTGTGTCTCTTATACCAAGAAACTCATGCGGTAATGAAGGAGTTAAATATGAAGAGACATTATGAAACAATACATGGACCTTACGAGAGGACAGAGAAACCTGGTCTTACAGCAGCGGCTGTTCTTCAGGGCATGTGGTGCACAGGAGAACCTGGCCAGAGCGAGCTAAGAAGTGGCTACGCTAATCACTCAGCAGTGACACTGAGATGTTTAAACACTCCAGCAGCATCACTGCTGTGTCTGATCCACTCACACCAGCACAACACACACTAACACACCACCACTAACTTAAGAAATATAAGACTTGCTGTTATTAAGTTATTAAGTTTGGTGATGCAGTGACTGAGTGATATACAATCTACAGGAGAAACTCTGAAGACACCTGATGCTGGACTGATGTTCAGCACGAATGTACAGTATGTATACTGTTTACTCTGTTGATCTCCTGCTCACCAACACTGTTCCTTCATCCCTTCATTCCTTTTTCATCACCAACACTGTTCCTTCATCCCTTCATTCCTTTTTCATCACCAACACTGTTCCTTCATCCCTTCATTCCTTTTTCATCACCAACACTGTTCCTTCATCCCTTCATTCCTTTTTCATCACCAACACTGTTCCTTCATCCCTTCATTCTTTTATCATCACCAACAGTGTTCCTTCATCCCTTCATTCCTTTTTCATCACCAACACTGTTCCTTCATTCTTTTATCATCACCAACAGTGTTCCTTCATCCCTTCATTCTTTTATCATCACCAACACTGTTCCTTCATCCCTTCATTCCTTTATTACCAACACTGTTCCTTCATCCCTTCATTCCTTTATCATCACCAACACTGTTCCTTCATTCTTTTATTATCACCAACACTGTTCCTTCATCCCTTCATTCCTTTATTACCAACACTGTTCCTTCATCCCTTCATTCCTTTATCATCACCAACACTGTTCCTTCATTCCTTTATCATCACCAACACTGTTCCTTCATCCCTTCATTCCTTTATCATCACCAACACTGTTCCTTTATCCCTTCATTCCTTTATTATCACCAACACTGTTCCTTCATCCCTTCATTCCTTTATCATCACCAACACTGTTCCTTCATCCCTTCATTCCTTTATCATCACCAACACTGTTCCTTTATCCCTTCATTCCTTTTTTTATTACCAACACTGTTCCTTCATCCCTTCATTCCTTTATCATCACCACTGTTCCTTCATCCCTTCATTCCTTTATCACCACCAACACTGTTCCTTCATCCCTTCATTCCTTTATCATCACCACTGTTCCTTCATCCCTTCATTCCTTTATCACCACCAACACTGTTCCTTCATCCCTTCATTCCTTTATCACCACCAACATTGTTCCTTCATCTTGTCATTGCTTTGTCTGTCCATTCATCTTTCATATATCTGTCTGCACATCTGTTCGTCCATACCTTTGTGTGTTGCTTTGCCCATTCATTTCTTCATCCCTCCATCCATCGACACCTCTGTTCATCCATTGCTTCACACGTTGCTTTGTCCATTCGTCTATCCATCTGTCTTTCTGCACATGTATTTGTCCATTCCTTCAAGCAATTGCTTCTTCCGTCTGCACATTTGTTCATTCATCTTTCCGCACATCTGTTCTTCCATTCCTTCGTCCAACCATCTGTTTGTCCGTTCATTCCTTCGCTGTGTGTTTATTATAACACCTGTGTTTAGTATCATATAAACATGATAATGTTGCTATAGTGGCTGTTTTGTGAATATGTTATTTGACAGAGGGGTGTTAAAACTTTTGCACATGACTGTATATCATGTGCAGGCCTGTAGGTTTGTGTGTGTGTGTGTGTGTGTGTGTGTGTGTAACAGTAGTGTACTGGCTTGTCCCTGTCCTCTCTAATCAACACATTCTGCATGTGACCACAGCGAGACAGTGGGACGTCCTGGCATGTACTGTGCTGACCACTCGTGCATACACGTGTGTGTGCGAGAGGACGTCTGTGTGTAAATCCAGGAATTCAGTTTTTCTCGCCCTTTTCTCGCCAGGTGCTTTCAAATTGGGCAATCACCATGACAACAGATTGTGATGTCACAGAGCAGGACTGAGAAAACAGTATGACATCGTCCCCTCAGGGCTGGTACCTTTACACACACACGCAGAGTGAACACTGCTAGTGAGGACGGGCACTATGTTGGCTTGTGTGTGATGTTATCTCTTCATTCCTTTATCATCACCAACACTGTTCCTTCATCCCTTCATTCCTTTATCATCACCAACACTGTTCCTTTATCCCTTCATTCCTTTATCACCACCAACACTGTTCCTTCATCCCTTCATTCCTTTATCATCACCAACACTGTTCCTTCATCCCTTCATTCCTTTATAATCACCAACACTGTTCCTTCATCCCTTCATTCCTTTATCATCACCAAAATTGTTCCTACATCCATTTATCAGCTACTGATGTTGAACATTGTTGTGAGGATTTGATTGAGTATTAGTGAGGTCAGGTACTGATGTTGAACATTGCTGTGAGGATTTGATTGAGCGTTAGTGAGGTCAGGTACTGATGGAACATTACTGTGAGGATTTGATTGAGTGTTAGTGAGGTCAGGTACTGGTGTTGAACATTGCTGTGAGGATTTGATTGAGCGTTAGTGAGGTCAGGTACTGATGGAACATTACTGTGAGGATTTGATTGAGCGTTAGTGAGGTCAGGTACTGATGTTGAACATAGCTGTGAGGATTTGATTGAGTGTTTGTGAGGTCAGGTACTGATGTTGAACATTGCTGTGAGGATTTTATTGAGCGTTAGTGAGGTCGGGTACTGATAGAACATTACTGTGAGGATTTGATTGAGCGTTGGTGAGGTCAGGTACTGATGTTGAGCTTTGCTGTGAGGATTTGATTGAGTGTTAGTGAGGTCAGGTAGTGATGGAACATTACTGTGAGGATTTGATTGAGTGTTAGTGAGGTCAGGTACTGATGTTGAACATAGCTGTGAGGATTTGATTGAGTGTTTGTGAGGTCAGGTACTGATGTTGAACATTGCTGTGAGGATTTGATTGAGCGTTAGTGAGGTCAGGTACTGATGTTGAACATTGCTGTGAGGATTTTATTGAGCGTTAGTGAGGTCGGGTACTGATGGAACATTACTGTGAGGATTTGATTGAGCGTTGGTGAGGTCAGGTACTGATGGAACATTACTGTGAGGATTTGATTGAGTGTTAGTGAGGTCAGGTACTGATGTTGAACATTGCTGTGATGATTTGATTGAGTATTAGTGAGGTCAGGTACTGATGTTGAATATTGCTGTGAGGATTTGATTGAGTTTTAGTGAGCTCTGCTACTGATGTTGAACATTGTTGTGAGGGTTTGATTGAGTGTTAGTGAGGTCAGGTACTGATGTTGAACATTGCTGTGATGATTTGATTGAGTATTAGTGAGGTCAGGTACTGATGTTGAACATTGCTGTGAGGATTTGATTGAGTATTAGTGAGGTCAGGTACTGATGTTGAACATTGTTGTGAGGGTTTGATTGAGTGTTAGTGAGGTCAGGTACTGATGTTGAACATTGTTGTGAGGGTTTGATTGAGTGTTAGTGAGGTCAGGTACTGATGTTGAACATTGCTGTGAGGATCTGATTGAGTGTTAGTGAGGTCAGGTACTGATGTTGAACATAGCTGTGAGGATTTGATTGAGTGTTTGTGAGGTCAGGTACTGATGTTGAACATTGCTGTGAGGATTTGATTGAGCGTTAGTGAGGTCAGGTACTGATGGAACATTACTGTGAGGATTTGATTGAGTGTTAGTGAGGTCAGGTACTGGTGTTGAACATTGCTGTGAGGATTTGATTGAGCGTTAGTGAGGTCAGGTACTGATGTTGAACATTGCTGTGAGGATTTGATTGAGTGTTTGTGAGGTCAGGTACTGAGGTTGAACATTGCTGTGAGGATTTTATTGAGCGTTAGTGAGGTCGGGTACTGATAGAACATTACTGTGAGGATTTGATTGAGCGTTGGTGAGGTCAGGTACTGATGTTGAGCTTTGCTGTGAGGATTTGATTGAGTGTTAGTGAGGTCAGGTAGTGATGTTGAACATAGCTGTGAGGATTTGATTGAGTGTTTGTGAGGTCAGGTACTGATGTTGAACATTACTGTGAGGATTTGATTGAGTGTTAGTGAGGTCAGGTACTGATGTTGAACATAGCTGTGAGGATTTGATTGAGTGTTTGTGAGGTCAGGTACTGATGTTGAACATTGCTGTGAGGATTTGATTGAGCGTTAGTGAGGTCAGGTACTGATGGAACATTACTGTGAGGATTTGATTGAGTGTTAGTGAGGTCAGGTACTGGTGTTGAACATTGCTGTGAGGATTTGATTGAGTGTTAGTGAGGTCAGGTACTGATGTTGAACATTGCTGTGAGGATTTTATTGAGCGTTAGTGAGGTCGGGTACTGATGGAACATTACTGTGAGGATTTGATTGAGCGTTGGTGAGGTCAGGTACTGATGGGACATTACTGTGAGGATTTGATTGAGTGTTAGTGAGGTCAGGTACTGATGTTGAACATTGCTGTGATGATTTGATTGAGTATTAGTGAGGTCAGGTACTGATGTTGAATATTGCTGTGAGGATTTGATTGAGTTTTAGTGAGCTCTGCTACTGATGTTGAACATTGTTGTGAGGGTTTGATTGAGTGTTAGTGAGGTCAGGTACTGATGTTGAACATTGCTGTGAGGATTTGATTGAGTATTAGTGAGGTCAGGTACTGATGTTGAACATTGTTGTGAGGGTTTGATTGAGTGTTAGTGAGGTCAGGTACTGATGTTGAACATTGTTGTGAGGGTTTGATTGAGTGTTAGTGAGGTCAGGTACTGATGTTGAACATTACTGTGAGGATTTGATGTAAAGCGAAGTAAAACAGGTTTGAAAGGGTTAAAAGTGCTGCTCTCTGAATGCTTTAGCCATGAAGTGGAACAGCAGTTGCAGATGCTATTGTCGTGCTGGAATCTTATACAATAGATTCAGACCCTTTAGATTAAATCATCTCGAATATGGAACCAAATTGGCTCTAGACAAAGTGGTATGTGTGCAGTCGACTGCTTTTATTGTTAGTGATGGCCATCACCAACAAACCCAAACCCTGAAAGCCGCTGGACACATACTTAGGATGAAGATTCTCGCCTGGATGCCTGCCGTTCAGACCCAAGCGGTAAGCATCACAGCACACAAAGAATTTTTTTTTTCTGCCAGAGCTCCGAGTGGCTTCTGGAGTTAATCAGTGTTGAGAGGAGAGAGAGGCTGCAAACATCTGCTTTCAGAATACATGCAAAGCAAGACTAACCGGCTAAAGATGGCCAACAAACACACACACACACACACACACACACACACACACTGTATTACACACTGTCACTGTTACTACAGCTAAACACTGCTACCCAACCTTTACCTTAACCTCAGCGACCAAGAGCAAGTCTTCATACTCATCAAGTTTTCCAAGTACATAAAATATTCTATCCTCACAGAGCTCGACACGATGTCACTGCAGCACATGAACTTACGCTTTACTATAATTGTGAGCACTGATGAAGGACTAGAGATCACAGAATGTGACAAGACAGAGCTATTGCCTCTGACTCAACACCTACAAGGTGGACCAGCAAGAAGTAGGAGTGTTTAATAGAGTGGACAGTGAGTGAACACACTGTTTAAAATCTCCAGCAGCACTGCTTTGTCTGATCCACTCACACCAGCACAACACCATGTCAGTGTCACTGCAGTCTTGAGAATGACCTACCTCCCTAATAGTACCTGCTCTGTGGTGGTCCTATAGAGTGTAGATATGGAAGTGTAACTAATGAGGTGGCAGGTGGGTGTTTAATTATGTATAATATTTTATGATATATTAATATAGTTTATTTTGTATTTCTATATTTTGAGACCCACAAACGTTGCTCAGCAATACTGAACATATAGAAAAGTAGAACAGTTACCAACAGAAACATATCTGTAGAGTTTTGCCCTACGGTTAACACTACATCCACTCCACCGTCCCCAAAACCCAGCCACAAATAAATACATAACAATGTAGTGTTAGTGAGGTCAGGCACTCATGTTGGAACATTGCTGTGAGGGTTTGGTTAAGTGTTTGTAAGGTCAGGTACTGATGTTGAACATTACTGTGAGGACTTGATTAAATGTTAGTGAGGTCAGGTACTGATGTTGGAACATTGCTGTGAGGGTTTGATTGGGTGTTAGTGAGGTCAGGTACTGATGTTGAACATTGCTGTGAGGACTTGATTAAATGTTAGTGAAGTCAGGTACTGATGCTGAACATTGCTGTGATGATTTGATTGAGTGTTAGTGAGGTCAGGTACTGATGTTGAAGATTGCTGTGTGGATTTGATTGAGTGTTAGTGAGGTCAGGTACTGATGTTGGAACATTGCTGTGAGGGTTTGATTGGGTGTTAGTGAGGTCAGGTACTGATGTTGAACATTGCTGTGAGGACTTGATTAAATGTTAGTGAGGTCAGGTACTGATGCTGAACATTGCTGTGATGATTTGATTGAGTATAAGTGAGGTCAGATACATATGTTGAACAATGCTGTGAGGATTTGATTCAGTGTTAGTGAGGTCAGGTAGTGATGTTGAGCTTTGCTGTCAGGGTTTGATTGAGTGTTAGTGAGGTCAGGTACGGATGTTGAACATTGATGTGAGGATTTGATTGAGTGTTAGTGAGGTCAGGTACGGATGTTGAACATTGCTGTGAGGAATTGATTGAGTGTTAGTGAGGTCAGGTACTGACATTGAACATTCCTGTGGGGATTTGATTGAATATTAGTGAGGTCAGGTACTGATGTTGAACATTGCTGTGAGGATTTGATTGAGTGTTAGTGAGGTCAGGTACTGATGTTGAACATTGCTGTGAGGGTTTGGTTGAGTATTAGGGTAGGGGTAGTTTGCTGGAGGGTAGTCTGTATGTGCAGTGGAAGTGAACTGGATTCTTTTCGTGTAGAACAGTGAAACATGCTGCTTGTGTTAGAGCAGTTGGGATGGCTGCATTGGCTCTCTGTAGGATAACCTGTTTTTCTCTGGTTTCACCGAGTCAGATCTTTCTTTTCCTGCAGACGTACATAAACATGCACCCACAAAAACAAAGAGCTGTTCTGTTTATTTGCAGTAAAGGCACCTGCCAACCTCCTGAGGCATTTATGGATTATGCAGATATCACCCCCCTCCCCTTCAAATCTAATTTTCGGAACAGTGCAAAATAAACCTCCCTGAGACTCCAGCATGGCTGGCTGCTCGGTCAGAGCGTGCTCGGCTCTAACAGGATTACGTGTCCGCAGGGGAGAGCTGCGGGACGCAGAAATGACGCGAGTGGCGGCGGAATGCGCGGGAAGCGCGTGATGCGATTCAGTCTGTCGGGCTGCAGTGCAGGTACACAGCTTAAGTGGGTATTCACTACAGGATTACCACTCAGAGGTGAGCCGGCCATTCCTAAGCTCTGAAAGTGGTGAATCCGCGGTTCAGACGCTAATCAGAGCCTTTTCTTCAGGCCTGAATGTCTCGCATTGAAAGAACATTAGATTACATTCAAAGCAATACTAACTTAAGATGCTGCCGTGCTGCAGCCTAACCTTAAACTCGACAGCAAGTGGATACATGACTAAGCCAAGAGAGACACTGAGAGAGACACTAATTACTGAGAGACTGAAAGAATTTGTGGAGGTGGGAGCTGCCAGTTTAGCGGGCTATTTACTAAGAACTTCATGTGAATGAAGGCAAAACTTAATTCCTAATATGGGCCCAACACAATATAATAATGCATTTGACCCCTATGTGAACTGTTTTTGGTACAGGAGTTTTACTGATGGACTATTCGTGATAGTCTATTGACATCTCAAAGTCAGCAGTTCACATAGCAACGCATCATTAATTTACTATGAGAAAATGAAGCCATAATAGATCCAGCAAAGATAGTAAAACACTTTTTTATGTACACTCATCATAATTTAAAATGTATTAACTATTAAGTGTTGTAGGTAAAATCCATCAATGGACTCTGGAGGAGTGTAAAGCGCCACCACTAGAGTGGTGTAAAGCTAGATCACTGGACTCTGGATTGGTGTAAAGCTTTGCCACTAGACTCTGGAGTGGTGTAAATTTCCACCACTGGACTCTGAAGTGGTGTGAAGCTCCACCACTGGACTCTGGAGTGTACATTTCCACCACTGGACTCTGGAGTGGTGCAAATTTCCACCACAAGACTCTGGGGTGGTGCAAAGTTCCGCCATTGGACTCTGAAGTGGTGTAGATATCCACCACTGGACTCTGCAATGGTGTAAAGCTCCACCACTGGACTCTGGACTGGTGTAAATATCCACCACTGGACTCTGGATTGGTGCAAAGCTCCACCACTGGACTCTGGAGTGTACATTTCCACCACTGGACTCTGGAGTGGTGTAAATTTCCACCACTGGACTCTGGAGTGGTGTAAATTTCCACCACTGGACTCTGGAGAGTACATTTCCACCACTGGACTCTGGAGTGTACATTTCCACCACTGGACTCTGGAGTGGTGTAAATTTCCACCACAAGACTCTGGGGTGGTGTAAAGTTCCGCCATTGGACTCTGATGTGGTGTAAATATCCCCCACTGGACTCTGCAGTGGTGTAAAGCTCCACCACTGGACTCTGAAGTGGTGTAAATATCCACCACTGGACTCTGCAGTGGTGTAAAGCTCCACCACTGGACTTTGGAGTGTACATTTCCACCACTGGACTCTGGAGTGTACATTTCCACCACTGGACTCTGGAGTGTACATTTCCACCACTGGACTCTGAAGAGTACATTTCCACCACTGGACTCTGGAGTGTACATTTCCACCACTGGACTCTGGAGTGGTGTAAATTTCCACCACAAGACTCTGGGGTGGTGTAAAGTTCCGCCATTGGACTCTGAAGTGGTGTAAAGTTCCACCATTGGACTCTGGAGTGGTGTAAATATCCACCACTGGACTCTGGATTGGTGTAAAGCTCCATCACTGGACTCTGGTGTGGTGTAAAGCTCCACCACTGGACTCTGGTGTGGTGTAAAGCTCCACCACTGGACTCTGGAGGAGTGTAAAGCTCCACCACTGGACTCTGAAGTGGTGTAAAGTTTCACCACTGGACTCTGGATTGGTGTAAAGCTTTGCCACTAGACTCTGAAGTGGTGTAAATATCCACCACTGGACTTCGGATTGGTGTAAAGCTTTGCCACTAGACTCTGAAGTGGTGTAAATATCCACCACTGGACTCTGGTGTGGTGTAAAGCTTTGCCACTAGACTCTGAAGTGGTGTAAATATCCACCACTGGACTCTGGTGTGGTGTAAAGCTTTGCCACTAGACTCTGAAGTGGTGTAAATATCCACCACTGGACTCTGGTGTGGTGTAAAGCTCCACCACTGGACTCTGGAGGAGTGTAAAGCTCCACCACTGGACTCTGAAATGGTGTAAATATCCACCACTGGACTCTGGAGTGGTGTAAATATCACCACTGGGCTCTGGAGTGGTGTAAATATCACCACTGGGCTCTAGAGTGATGTTAAGCTCCACCACTGTGCTCTGCAGTGGTGTAAAGCTCCGCCAATGGACTCTGGATTGCTGTAAAGCACCACCACTGGACTCTGGAGGGGTGTAAAGCATGTTGCCGTTGGACAGGTTCTCAGATCTGGCAGTGTGATGGAGGAATCCAGGAGACACTACCTATCAGAATTCAGAGTGCCAACAGTAAAGTTTAGTGGACTAGGATTAATCGACTTGGGGCTCCTTATTTTTAGGTGAAGCAGGATGTTAACAATAGTTGCTTCCAACTTTATGTAGCAGTTTGGGAACGTTTTACTTTTCCAACCCTTTCCTGTCCCAAGAACCCTTTCTTGTTCCAGCATGATAAAGACATGGTCTGACATGTTTGGTGTGGAAGACCTTCAGTGACCTGCACAGAGCCCTGACCTCAACCCTGTTGAACAACTTTGGGGTGGATTGGAGCGTCGATTGCGAGTGTTGAATGATTTTCTCGTCCCTGTGAAAGCTATGAGTTATTAAGAGGTGAGTTAAACTTTGGTTGAGGCTCATTGAGTACATTAATGTTACATTTTGATTACTCTTTAAATTAGCTAGATATTATAATAATTAAGCAAGCCCCTTATTAAGCATTGATAAGCCATCATTTGTGGATGTGATTAATAACATCCAAAGCTAAGAACAAGTCTTTGCAACAGCAACTAATTAGATATTGACCAGGTATTTGCAGACCCAGTACTTACTATGACTGATTTACTATGATGCACTAGTACTATTGATAAGATTCATTCCATATTGATCTGGAGTTATTGAGATGTGTACTCTGCAAATTAAGGAGTTCTGGAAATATGATAAATTCACACTGACAAGGTTTAAGTTTTAAAAACAAGGCATCTTGTACAAATCATGTACATTTCTAATTTGGATCAACTTTTAACAGAGGCTTGTACTTACAGTCAGTTTTCCAATTGGTGCCTTAAGTGAACACTTAAAAGAAAAAAGTATTAGTTTCTGTGGTCATTCTCTATTTGTATGGACTTTGGAGCAGTAATAACAAGGCCAAACCGCAGTGCGTACTAAAACTGACCATCGCAGTTTTAGATTCACTGAATCACGGCTGGCTTTTAAACAGAAAGAGATTTACAGCAGCAGAGCTGCCAACTCCAGTGCCGCTCCTTAGTGAGTTATAACGTTCGCTCACCTCTTTCTGTTACAGTCGGCATATATTCTTACTGTCACCTTGTGAGAGGCGTATTAGCATATTCATCTACATCACTTCTTTACAGGAAGCTCATCTCCATATTTATAGCTGAATAAACTCAGAGAATCATGGCATCATCAGAATGATCTCATGCCAGTGTTAGCAGGGAGGTCCTTCAGTTTAAAGAGCCCATCTCAATGGATTTCACTGACATTGTTTTAAATAAAAGAGCCTGATGTTCTGTGTAAGCACTGTGGAAACATTTAATTTCATAATTCATACAGTAAATACAATTGTAAGTAAAACTGATTCAATACTTAATACTTCAATACAAAACCTTTCACAAAATCTGTGATTATTAGTAGGTAACGTCCTTATTTGAAATTTATTCAAGACAACTTAAGTACAAAGAAATTACATTTAATAATTTTACAAACCAACTTATTTGGGAAATAACAAATCTTGAATTTAATGCTTTCAAAAACCTTCAATGTTTTAAAAATTAAAAAAATAGAGCTATACTGTTTAAAAACATTCCACAATAAGCAGGTGAATATGCAGGAAACAGATGTTGGTGTCATGAGTGAGTATATACTGCCAGAGGCCAGAGGTCATGTTTGCAAACCATTTTAAGCCAAACTTCAAAAGCAAATTTTCAAAGTCACAGTTTTAGAACGAAGCACAGTTGATGATTGTTAATAGTTATTAGGCAAATGAATTTATATTTTTCAATAAATGTTCAATAAAAGTTCTATAATTTATGAGTTATTAAGTGAATTACTAACTAATTGTAACTACTGGCAAATTTTCCATAATTGAATACACATATAGCATTAGGTACATATCTAATCATTCAAATGCTACCATTTATTAATGCATGAGTAACATATGCATCATTTTTTAAATTATTTTAAAACAATTAATATCAAAATTCTAGATAATGGTTTAGTTGCCATCTATTTTGAATGAGGTTCAATACTTTTACTTATATCAGAATCAATTACATATTGGCAAAACTTTGTTGGTTTATTTATTTTAAGAAAATGGTTATGGAAAGAAGAAGTCTGCCTTTTTCTGGTACATCAACCCACATAGATATCATAAGTGGACCCCAGAAAAACAATAATATGCAAGAAAAGTAGAATATGGGTCCTTTAATGCACAAGCTTATGATGAGAACATACTTCACTGTATGCTGAGGTAGCAGTGGTTCTCCCTAATGCACAGAATAAGCATAAATCTTTATTACAGTGACAGTTATTGATTAAATAAACTGTGTTTTATGTTGTTTGGTGTTGGATATACAGATGGATGCTGATTGGTGTAAGATGTTTTCTTCATTGGCTTTGTGTTTCAGTGGTGGGTGGGTGGGAGGGCTGGGGTGTAGCAGCAGTTTGAATGACGCAGAGGCTTTGCTGGGACAACATAGACTCAACAAAGAATCTTTACAATTGAAACATTCCCATATTAAGTCGAAGCATCTTATAAGATAAAGATAAAGATAAAATATTTTTTCTTTCCTCTGACAAGATTGCTAGTCCTACAGATCAGTGTGAGACTAAGATCAGTCAGAATTATTTTCTTCATCATATTACTTACGTCCTTTAGGACACCAAACAAGCACAAACAATCTCTCGTCAGGTTATTGTGAACTGCATTGTCGATAAACATGAGACTAAACCAGGTCATTCCAGGCGACTCCTGCTTTGGCTGGCTACTCAGTTATAGCAGTGTTGATGCTTCAATGGCAACTGTCACACCGGTACACACGGCTACTTCAAGAGTATTAGAGGCGGACTCCACGCATCCTGCACACCTGTGGTTCATCATTAATCCAGGGGACTATTTATACTGGGACGCATGCGCAGTCCAACTGTGAGATATTGCTACTCCGGTACTTATTGAGCGTTCTAGTCTGTGTTTGGTATTCGATTCTGCCTAGTGTGTTTCCCTCTGGTTTTTTGATTGCTGCCTGGCTTTCGACTACAATTTTGGATTGTGTTTTTTCTCCAATAAATCTGCCTGCATTTACTTCCAGCTTCATCGGTATTCCTTACAGCAACAAAATGTTAGGTTTATTAGTTTATCTTCTGGAAATGCTCTTTTCCAGTTTGGTAGCTCCTCCACACATTAACTGAGATCATCTTTCTTCAGTTTGGAAAATGAGTGATAATTCAGTTGTTCCAGCAGCCTCCTGGCAAAGTTTTAGATTTACAGATATATTATTTTATATTGTAAAGCTTTATGGACTTATTCTGGGTGTAGCTACAGTTGCTTGGCTATGAAGAACAAACAGGTTTGTTGTAGCACCACCCTGAGGCACACCAGTGCTCAAAGAAGACTAAACAATAACATAGCCCAGACTTTGTATTTGAGGGTCTGTTGTTCTGTAATAGGCAGGATTATGTAAGTTTATAGTTAGGGATGACCCAACGTTTAGATTTTGAGACATTACCATAAATGTCTCAAATGAAATTAGTGAAATTATTTTTTAAGTCCTAAATCACATTTAAAATGCTGTATTATTTATTTATAAGTTAACGAAACACTTTATTATTGAAACAGTATTAATAAGTAAAGCTTTTTTCATATGTCAGTGTATGTATTAATACAGTATTAATACAGTTTATTTATTGTTTATTTAACTCTTTCCAAGCTTCTCCTTGTGGAAACAACCCAGTATTATTTCCGGTCCTCTTCTAATACCTGCTTTGACTGCTCAGTACTTCATTAAGCTAAATCAAGATTTGCTGCTGAAGGAACTGAATACATTCATACAATGTCTGGGGCGTCCAGGAGAAATCTGGAACCTAACTTTGTTCTTCAAACTGGAGCTCAAGATCTGATCTACTTCTCTCACAATAACATATTCATATTACTTTGTATTGTATGTATGATTATTTACATCTGTTTTAATCAGATCTGCTGTTCTTACTGGTGAACACACACTTATTGATCAGATAAAGACTTTTAAACTTAGGTATTTTTTACATAGTAATCTATATTTTTCCTAGTTTTTGTAAATGGCTTTTGCAATGCGAGTATATGTTGAGGCCAGAAGCGCGAATACCTGCGAGGAGCAGGAGACTGACGGGTGGCTGGACGCCTCAAATGAGGTGTTTGCGGAGCCACTGATGAGGTGATGGCTCCCTTCTGCACCTCTTGTCACGCTCTCTGTATCCTCCTAAATCATCCCGAGAGGGAAGAAGGAAACTGCGGAATGAAACACAGACGGTGGGCAAAGGATAAAAGGTGACACACTTCTGTTATTTATATTCTTCAAATTCTTTATTTTATTCATAGGTATACATGCAATTTCCATAAACAACCTTTCATGAATCTCATTTCGTGCTCTGACCTCTTGTTCTTCTGCTGTGATTATTTCAGCTGTTGGCAGCTGATACACACATAAATTATCCTTTTGTTTTCCTCCCCTCCTTTCTATTATTCCCTGTCCTTTCTTCTCTCCATGAGGGGGAAGGCATGTGTAGGGAATAGAAAGGAAACGCACAGTTATCTTGCGCAACTCTGGAACTTGGAATTGCTAGTGGCAGTCTAATTGCTCTGAAAACATAAGCTACATTCCATCAGCCAATTAAGTTAATTAAAAAACAGAAATTCAATATGCAGCAATTGTACCACTTCCAGACTCACATGTGAGATATAATATCTTGCTAGAAAATATTAGACTCCATTTTTCATCCGTTGTGCGTGTGTGTGTTTGTAATATTTTCATATTATTGTTATTGACAAAAGATAAAACGTAATTCACTTTAAAAAGCTTCCACTTTGTTACACCAGGCTTTACTTTCACTTTGTCTTCCTACAGAAGTTTAATAAGAAACTGGCGTATAACTTCAGCTTACCATGAAAAGGTATGTCAATCTATTTTTGTCATACAACCCCAAATCAGAAAATGTTGGGAGAGTATATGTAGTATATGTAGTATAGTGTGAGTGTAGTGGTTAGTACGGTGGTGTAGTGGTCAGTACGGTGGTGTAGTGGTCAGTACGGTGGTGTAGTGGTCAGCACGGTGGTGTAGTGGTTAGTATGGTGGTGTAGTGGTCAGTACAGTGGTGTAGTGGTCAACACGGTGGTGTAGTGGTTAGTACGGTGGTGTAGTGGTTAGTACGGTGGTGTAGTGGTCAGCACGGTGGTGTAGTGGTTAGTACGGTGGTGTAGCGGTCAACACGGTGGTGTAGTGGTTAGCACGGTGGTGTAGTGGTCAGCACGGTGGTGTAGTGGTTAGTACAGTGGTGTAGTGGTCAGCACGGTGGTGTAGTGGTTAGCACGGTGGTGTAGTGATCAGCACGGTGGTGTAGTGGTTAGCACCGTGGTGTAGTGGTTAGTATGGTGGTGTAGTGGTTAGCACGGTAGTGTAGTGGTCAGCACGGTGGTGTAGTGGTTAGTACGGTGGTGTAGTGGTTAGTACGGTGGTGTAGTGGTTAGTATGGTGGTGTAGTGGTTAGTATAGTGGTGTAGTGGTTAATATGGTGGTGTAGTGGTTAGTATGGTGGTGTAGTGGTTAGTACGGTGGTGTAGTGGTCAGCACTGTGGTGTAGTGGTTAGTACGGTGGTGTAGTGGTCAGCACGGTGGTGTAGTGGTTAGTACAGTGGTGTAGTGGTCAGCACGGTGGTGTAGTGGTTAGTATGGTGGTGTAGTGGTTAGTACGGTGGTGTAGTAGTTAGTATGGTGGTGTAGTGGTTAGTACGGTGGTGTAGTGGTTAGTATGGTGGTGTAGTGGTTAGTACGGTGGTGTAGTGGTTAGTATGGTGGTGTAGTGGTTAGCACAGTGGTGTAGTGGTCAGCACGGTGGGGTAGTGGTCAGCACGGTGGTGTAGTTCTGTGTGGAGTGTGTATGTTCTCTCCGTGCTTGAGTGGGTTTCCTCCGGGTACTCTGGTTTCCTTCAACAGTTCAAACACATGCATATTAGGTTGATCACTCACTCTGAACTGCCCGTAGATGTGAATGTGTGTTGGCCATGCGATGGACTGGTGACCTGTCCATAGTGTACTCCACCTTTGCTTGATGACACTGGGATTGTGTTATAATCAAATCTATCTTACATGATGTTAAAGAGTAGAAGAGTAGAATGATAAGAGTAAAATTTGTAGTATGATGTAGTGTGTAGTCAATAGAGAGAAACACTGGCTCCCCAGTGATTGACCCTGAGCTACAGGGCTGTGGCCCAGTCAGTGAGGTCAACAGGTAAAAAAAAATTGGTTTTACTTATGAAGTTCTCAAGAAGTCATTTCACTAATATTATATTGTTTAATGTGATATGTGGCCCAGCTGTTTGTGTCATTATCAACAAGATTTTGAAATTAATAAATGATAATAAATATCGGTTTTCAGATGACTGGATCTGTTTCACCTGTACCCAGCGGCGTGTGTCTGAAGAGTTATCAGTTATAGTGAAGTTCTATCAGGTGAAAGAAAAGAACTGAATGTCTTTCACTGTTAATTACATTAACTTGGCATAGACACATTTAGCATTGAATTAGGCCACTAAGACTTGTTAAGTTACACAATTCTGTTCATAAAAACTTCTTAAACTATCGTATGTTGACAAAATTATGCTTACTTTCAAAATTACTCTCAAAACAATCCACAAGCTATATGTTAGGAAAGCGGAATTACTGTAATGTATGTTTTTACATACATCCTTACAATGCTATAAAAGACTTCTGGTAGAAAAACGCTAATTACAAATGCAGTTACAGTTATCAAGACACCATTATGTAATTAAACGAGGCAAAATGTAAGTTGATATTTGTGTAATTACATAAGCTGTACTGCTGTAATCCATCTGTAACAGTGGCTACATCACTAGTTACATTGTTTCTACATGTGTTGTTCATGTGTAACTAAACAGTTGTTACAGACATTTAATATAAAGTAGTACTGATGTTCATCTACAGATGAAGCTGTGCATTTATAAAACATTCCATTTTCCATTCATAATTTGAGGAAGTTGACCTTAAAGAACCGTTCATATCTATCGCTTTGTTTTTGTTGTTGCTTGTGTTGCTGTTTGTTTTCCAGTGCTGTACAGTGCTGTTCTTTGTCCTTTACAAGCAGGTAGAATATAAGGTAAAGGTAAAGGGAAGCTTCCTCGTGATTGGTTCAGTTGAAAAAGAAAAGACACCCATTTTCTTGTGAGGAATGTTATGAGGAAGCGAACATCTTCCATCAGATAGTCCAGCTCTGCTTCACGGGTCGGTGAAAGGACATCCCAGTCTGTATGGTAAGTGTTACAGTGTGTAGAGCATAAAGGTGGACAGTGGACAGAGTAGAGTAAGACCAATGGTCAGCGTTAACACTGACAGGCAAGACACTAAAAGCTTATAGAAGCAGTTTATACAGTAAACTCTGTAGGACATCATGGATCCATGGAATGGTATGTTGCCTAATTTCTCTGTAAACATCGCCGCATTATAATCAAATCTATCTTACATGATATTTAACTGCAATTTTCTTTGAGTAGAATTTGAATATGTAGTGTTTAGTAAAAGTTTGTAGTGCTCCAAAAAGCAGTGAACATGCTGTTGAACTGGCTAGGCATGTTCTGGCTTGGCAGCTCCTTCCTCGTTCTAAATCATGTTGTTTTTCTCAGACTTGTGCCACTGTGCTTTATGCTTAACTGACTTTACGCCTGATGGAACAACATATCCAAATAAAATGATCGGCAGGATGAAAGAGACAAACATTGGTTCCCCAATGATTGACCCCGAGCTACAGGACCATGGCCCAGTCAGTGAGGTCAACAGGTAAGTCTATGTTTTTACTTATTCTAGTCCTTATTGTTTAATGTAATATGTGGCCTAGCTGTTTGTGTGATTATCAAAAGGTTTTGAAATGAATAAATTACAATAAATATCAGTTTTGAAATAAAAAGATCTGTTTCGCCTGTACCCAGCGGCGTGTCTATGAAGAGTGACACGTTCATGAAAATGCCAATCACTTTTAGTGAAGTTCCACCAGACAAAAGGTAAAAACTGAATGTCTTTCATTGGAGCTAAAGCTCAGCTCAGCTACCTGATTCCTTAAATCTTACTTAGATTATTATAATATAAAAGTTTGCTACAAAACAAACATACAAACATTAATGCCTTATGGATCTCCATTAGTTTCAGTTTAAATGTTATATTCATTAAATACAAAATTACTAAATGTTTACATATAAAATAAATAATTCCGATTGGTTTGGATGGTTTTCAGATGGATAAACAATAATGTGTTATGTGTTCTTTTTTTCATATAAAGATCCAGTTCCCCTGTACCCAGCGGTGTGTCTATGAAGAGCGACACGTCCATGAAAATGCCAATCAATTTTAGTGAAGTACCACCAAATGAAAGGTTAGAACTGACTGTCTTTCAATGGAGCTAAAGTTGAGCTCACTTTACTGATTACTTAACTTATACTTAGATTATTATAATATAAAGCTTTGCTACCAGAACAAGATACAAACATTATGGCCTTATGGACCTCAATAAGCTACAACCTGAATGCTTTATTGATTAAATATACAATTATTCAATATTTGCATCGAAAATAAAAAATTCTGACTGTTTTATAGTAGTTTTCGGATGAAAAGATCTAGTTCCCCTGTACCCAGTGGCCTGTCTATGAAGAGTGACATGTCCATGAAAATGCCAATCAATTATAGTGAAGTTCCACCAGGTGAAAGGTAAGAACTGAATGTCTTTCATTGGAGCTGAAGCTCAGCTCAGCTACCTGATTCCTAAAATTACACTTATTATAAAATAAAGATTTGCTACCAGAACAAATATACAAACATTAATGCCTTATGGATCTCCATTAGTTTCAGTTTTAATGTTTTATTGATTAAATATAAAATTACTAAATGTTTACATATAAAATAAATAATTCTGATTGATTTGGATGGTTTTCAGATGGCTGAACAATAATGTGTTGTGTGTTCTTTTTTTCATATAAAGATCCAGTTCCCCTGTACCCAGCGGTGTGTCTATGAAGAGCGACACGTCCATGAAAATGCCAATCAATTTTAGTGAAGTACCACCGAATGAAAGGTTAGAACTGATTGTCTTTCAATGGAGCTAAAGCTGAGCTCACTTTACTGATTACTTAACTTATACTTAGATTATTATAATATAAAGCTTTGCTACCAGAACAAGATACAAACATTATGGCCTTATGGACCTCAATAAGCTACAACCTGAATGCTTTATTGATTAAATATACAATTATTCAATATTTGCATATAAAATAAATAATTCTGACTGTTTTATGGTAGGTTTCAGGTGAAAAGATCTAGTTCCCCTGTACCCAGTGGCCTGTCTATGAAAAGTGACACGTCCATGAAAATGCCAATCAATTATAGTGAAGTTCCACCAGGTGAAAGGTAAGAACTGAATGTCTTTCATTGGAGCTGAAGCTCAGCTCAGCTACCTGATTCCTAAAATCATACTTATTATAAAATAAAGCTTTGCTACCAGAACAAAGATACAAACATTACAGCCTCATGGACTCCCATTAGTTTCAGCTTAAATGCATTATTGATTCAATATAAAATTCTTAAAAATGTACATATAAAATAAATAATTCTGATTGGTATTGATGGTTTTCAGATGGATGAACAATAATGTGTTATGTCTTTTTTTTCATATAAAGATCAAATTCGCCTGTACCCAGCAGCGTGTCTATGAAGAGTGATACGTCCATGAAAATGCCAATCAATTATAGTGAAGTATCACCGGATGAAAGGTAAGAACTGACTATCTTTCATTGGAGCTAAAGGTTATCGCAGTTTACTGATTCCTTAAATCTTACTTTGATTATTATAAGGTAAAGCTTTGCCATCAAAACAAAGATACGATCATTAATGCCTTATGGACATCCATTGGCTTCAGCTTAAATGCTTTATTGATTAAATATAAAATTATTAAATGTTTACATATAAATTAAATAATTGAGATTGTTTTATGTTAGTTTTCAGATGAAAAGATCTGTTTCGCCTGTACCCAGCGGCATGTCTATGAAGAGTGACACGTCCATGAAAATGCCAATCAATTATAGTGAAGTTCCACCAGACGAAAGGTAAGAACTGACTGTCTTTCATTGGAGCTGAAGCTCAGCTCAGCTGCCTGATTCCTTAAATCTTATTTACCTTTAATTATATAGATTTGCTACAAATCAAAGATATGAACATTAAAGCCTTATGGATCTCCATTAGCTTCAGCTTAAATGCTTTATTGTTTAAATATAAAATAACTAAATGTTTACATATAAAATAAATAATTCTGTTTGGTTTTGATGGTTTTCAGTTGGAAGAACAATAATGTGTTATGTTTTTTTTTTCACCTGTACCCAGCAGTGTGTCTATGAAGAGTGACACGTCCATGAAAATGCCAATCAATTATAGAGAAGTACCACCGGATGAAAGGTAAGAACAGATGTCTTTCATTGGAGTAAGTAAATAATTCTGATTGTTTTATGGTAGCTTTCAGAACTTTAAAAACTCCAAAGCTTGGCCAGAGACCAAGAGATATGGACCACCAAATCTAACAAATTTGTATCCAGTGGCTTTGTGGAAATGCAGGCACCCTTTTAGCTTCAAAGAGCCAGAGAAATTTAAAGCTGAAGCACTGTGGATTATGGAAAAATGAAGAATTCCACAGGTCAGGAAAGCATAACATGCCCTTTCAACCCTGGATCGCTTTGCTAGCCATCAGGAAACCAGAGATACAGATACCATACCAAAATAACCAAAATTAAGAATACGGTTAGTTTCCATGTTTTAGTGTAGCTTTAAGAGATTATTTTTAGAATATTTACTCAAAGTAACGTTAGGAGAGTACTATTAGAATATTTAAAAAAAAAACATACCAAAAATAATCTTCAAAAGAAACACCACACTAAAACTAAAGTTCCTGCTAAAGCCTAAGTAGACTGATAAATCACTGTGATGATCTAGTTATTTGAATTAGCATTACTGAGATAAGCATTAGTGTTGTACTGGATTTGTGCTTATAGGATTATGGGAGTAGTAGTGGACTAAAGCACGCAGTGAGAAAAAAATTTTGAAAAGGAATTTTGTAACTTTTGTAAGATTTTTTTCATACAACACAAACATACCTTACATACATGGCACACATGAACGTAATTTCTTGGAAAATCTTAAGCACAAAAACAGGAATTTCAGTAAGAAACTGAAATGGAACTGAAAAAAATAAATCTATTTAAAAACTTACAAAAAAAAAATTATGTCAGACACTGACTCATTGTGATCTGTATTAAATGACTGACTGTCCTCTATAACTGAATAATACACTGAATAATACACTTTTCCAAAGATATTATTTGCCAACTTTTTCTTCTTATGTTTTGGTTAAATTTGGTTTGTTATTAATTATTGTGTACACATTCACTGCTTGATCAGAGGCTCAGTTTTAACATTCAGCATCTTCTTATGGTCATGTTCATTTTGACATCTGGGTATTAAGATGTGAATTCATTAAACTTAATAAAAATTTCTCTGAAGAGTGACAGGTCCATGAAAAACCTATCAATCACAGTAAAAAAAAAAACTTTAAAACCAGAAGCAGGTTAACAATGGTCTATAATTAAAGCTTACTGCCACCATACTCTATTCCCTTTTAGCTTAAATAGTTTTATTCTATATTAATACATTTATAATGGAATGTTATATTACAGATTTCAGGCAGAAATACTTAGTTCACCCAAACGCAGTGGTGGGTCTCTGAAGAGTGATAAGTCCAAGAAAATGCCACTCTATAACGAAGAACATTTACCCCCAGAAAAAATGTAAGAATAAAAAAACTGTGAACTTAGTTCTTTTACATTATGTTTAACATCCCATAATTATGCATTCATTTGTATGACAGATTATCAGCTAAGGGAATTCAATTCAAAGTAGTGGCCTGGAAATCCTTTTCTCTCTGTCTGAAATTGAGATCATTCCCAACGGAACATCTAGGAATGGGTTTTTCAGCCATATGCAGCTAACATGCACATCATCAGGCTGTTTCGTTACTTATATATGCAAAATAACACTAGATAATTTAGTCTTAAAAATGTACATTTACCATTATCATCAACATTATCTGCCAATATATTTAGATAAATTCACTAGATAAAAATATTAAATACCATTAGTAGTACTACTATCACTTCTATGACACCTACTACTACTTCTGCTACTACACATATTACTACTACTACCACTAAAAATAATAAGAAAAATGGTCATATATTTTGCTAATTTGTTTTTTTAAGAGTTAATACATGTCTTACTAGGTGAAGCCACCTTCCCTACATTTACAGCTCAGTTAGTAATGCAACATAACCATCATGAGAATTTCTATTTTTACCTAAAGCTAAAATAATACTAATGTCACACACAATTTCTTATTATTTTACAGATTTGACTTCCTGGAGGCACAGAGCAAAACACTGAAACTATTTTTTAGAGAGAGGTATCAGCACTTATTCGAGGGAACAGCACAGCGGGGAAACCCAGTACTTCTTAATAAGATCTACACTGAGCTCCACATCATGGAGGGTTTGAGCGAAGCTCACAGCTGTCAGCATGATGTAAGCCACATTGAGGCAGCACTGAAGACAGTAAAGTGGGGCAAACCTATCAAATGCAATGATATTTTCAGTGCCTTACATGGACAAGACAGCCCCATCAGGACTGTGCTGACGAAGGGAGTGGCTGGCATTGGAAAAACTGTCTCCGTGCAGAAGTTTGTTCTGGACTGGGCTGAAGGTGAAGCGAATCAGGATATCCACTTCATATTCCCACTTCCTTTTAGGGAGCTGAATTTGATGAGGGACCAAAAATACAGCCTGAATGACCTTCTTCAGCATTTTTTCATGAAAGGAATTGATGCAAGTTCACTTGAAAATGCAAACCATTCACTTGTTATTATTTTTGATGGTCTGGATGAGTGTCGCCTTCCTTTAGATTTTCAGAACAATGAGAATTTATATGAAGCAGTAAAGTCGACTTCAGTAGACATCCTGCTAACAAACCTCATCAAGGGGAATCTGCTTCCTTCTGCACAAATCTGGATAACCACCCGACCAGCAGCATCTGCCCGCATCCCAGCTGAGTGTGTTGATCGAGTAACGGAGGTACGAGGGTTTGATGATCCACAGAAGGAAGAGTACTTCAAGAAGAGAATCAGTGATCAAAGCCTGGCCAACAGAATTATTGCCCACCTGAAGTCACTGAGGAGCCTCTACATCATGTGCCACATTCCGGTCTTCTGTTGGATTGCAGCCACTGTTCTGGAGAGGATGGTGGTCGACTTGGGGTGGGATAAGATTCCTAAGAGTTTAACTCAGATGTACACCTACTTTCTGGTCACACAAATCAACACAAAAAAAGCAAAGTACTCTGACAGCAAAGTGACAGATAAAGAAATGATTGTAAAGCTCGGGAAGCTCGCCTTCGAGCAGCTTGAAAAAGGCAATCTGATCTTCTATGAGGAAGATCTAAGAGAGTGTGGCATCGATGTTAGAGAGGCATCCATGTACTCTGGGATCTGCACACAGATCTTCAGAGAGGAGTTTGGGCTTTTCCAGAGGAAAGTATTCAGCTTTGTGCATCTGAGTATTCAGGAGCATCTTGCAGCTCTGTACGTGTTCTTGTCCTTTTATAACTACAACAAGAATGTGCTCGATCGTCAACAGACAAGTGATCATAAAGAACCTGTAACAATGTTAAGCTTGCTCCAGATTGCAGTTCATAAAGCCTCCAAAAGTGAGAGTGGTCACCTGGACCTCTTCCTCCGTTTTCTCATGGGCTTCTCTCTGGAGTCCAATCATATCCTTATACAAGACCTGTTGATACAGAAAAACAACATCCCTGAGGAGAGAACCGAAGCCATTAGCTATCTGAAGGAACAAATCAAAGGGACCGCATGTCCTTATATGTTTCTCAAATGCTTCCATTGTCTGAATGAACTTGACGACAGCTCTCTTGTGGATGAAGTCCAATCCCTCCTGAAGAACAGAACTTCAGTTAAGGGCAATCTCTCTCCTGAACTGTGGGCGGCTTTAGTATTTATAATAGTTACATCAGATGAGAAGTTGGACGTTTTTGAACTTAGCAGATACGGCAGCTCAGATGAAGCTCTTCTTCACTTGATTGCAGTGTTCAAGATGTCTAAGGCAGCCAGGTAGTACTTTGAGTTCTTTTTAGGGCAACAATACATTATTTCTGTTATCTTCACTCTTTTGATTTATATTTGAAGTTTAAAAAATGTTATTACATATATATTTAGCCTTGTACACTAGTGTTATAGTGCACAGAGGCTTTTAGTTTTATATGATTAGTGAAGCTGATCAAATAGACATGGAGTTTAGATGAAAGGTGCTCAGTGAGTGTATAGTGCTGTTTAATTCGTTTGGAGATGTTTAAATAATGCATTGAAAATATTTTGATAATGTTAACTTTGGGCAAGTAAAATTGGGCAGATTTACAAATTTCATGATTGCACTGATGAAATGTCATATATTTATTTTGCCAGGTTTAATAATTGTAACATCACAGTGAGAGGTTGTGCAGCGCTCACTGCAGCTCTCCCCATCATGAAAGTCACAAGGGAGCTGGATCTCAGTCACAACAATGTCCAGGATGCTGGAGTGAAGGTTCTCTGTACTGGAATCCAAGGGGACACTGTGGAAAAAAAGATGTACGTTTTTTCCTTTTTTAAAATCTGGATTAAGAGTAGTGGCTAAAATTGTACATCCATATAACTATACATCTGTATAAATATGTGAATATATGTATGATGAATGGATTAATAGAAATGCCAAAAAATAGCTTTGAGTCAGTGTTCTGGTTCCCTTGACTGAACTTTTCTTTTTTTTTCATTTTTATTTTTTGCGAAGTACTGCTTAATCTATCCAGAGTTTTAATTGTTTGAGGTTTCTTTACCTCTCTTCACAGGTTGAATTGCTTGGGTATTTCAGAAGAGGATGGTATTCTTGCTTTGGATCAGAGTATAAACCCCTCCCATAAGAGAGAGCAGGCCCTGGTGTGGGATAACACAGCCAAATTGCTTTACCGTTTCATAGACACATTAAATAAAAAACATGCCATAGATGTGTTCCCAGGACTACAGGGCACAGACTGTAACATCGAGACCCTGAGGTAATTTAATGGAATTGGTATGTGCTTTCAAATCTACAAAGCTTATAGCTGTTGCAAATGATGTTAGCTCTTTAGAGCTTTTTCCAGACTGATGGAGTTCATCTCCTACTGAGTCAAACTAATATTTTGCTTCCTTTTGATTTATAGCTTCCTGGGCTGCCTGTCCATTTTCAAAGGACAGGACAGGCACAGAGACATTTTTAAGGGCATCTGTTTTGTTCAGACAGTTTAGTTTAAATACTCCTAAAAACATTGGTTACATCAGCTTATTGCCCAGCTTATTGCCCAATTATTGTAAATTATTCAGTAACTAAAGATTAAAGGAATTTTTATATTAGGTAGTAGTGGTGTTCACAACCTTTAGCAGTTTTATTTTAAAATCATAGTGTAAAATACCAAAAAAGACAACCCCTAAAATGGCAAATACAAGCCAAAATCCAGATGTATGCAATGTTGACATCATTTATTATCATAATTGTAATCATTATAATTAGCATAATATTATTTATTAAATTGTGTGCCTATCTCTTCTCTCTGCAGGTTGAATAACTGTGGTGTGACGAGTGTGGGCTGTCATTTTCTTGCTTTAGTCCTGAGTTCAAACTCCTCAAACCTGAAGGAGCTTGACCTGAGCCAGAATGACATAGGAGACTCAGGAGTTAAATTGCTTTCTGATGCTTTAAAGAAAGCTTCATGTAAATTGTCCACTCTAAAGTTAGTTAATATTAATCTTGACTTTACTAAATTGATATAGCCTAACAGTATACTAATTGTGATATGGGGTATTACGTTTACCATGCAAATAGCAATGTAATGTAAAGCATCACGTTTTTGTTGTTTTAGGCATCTATTCTTTTAGGCATCTATTTTGTTCAGAAAGCTAGAATATCCCTAAAAACATCAAATCAGCTTATTGCTCAGAAATTATTGTGAATTAATCAGTAACTAAATATTAAAGGAATATTTATATTAGGTAGTTATGATGTTCACAACTTTCAGCTGTTTTACTTTAAAATCACATTGTGAAATGCTATAGTGTATGCATTTACCATGCAAATAGCAATGCAATGTAAAGCATCATGTTTTTTTTGGGCTTTTAGGCTAAATGAGTGTGATATCTCAGAGAAAAGCTGTGCAGCTCTGGCCTTAGTTCTCAGCTCTGAGAGTTCATATCTGAGAGAGCTGGACCTAAGCAACAATAATCTGAAGGATTCAGGAGCGAAGCTGTTGTCTGTTGCAGAAGGAAACCTAAACTGTAAGCTACAAAAACTTAGGTAAGACTATTTAAATATTATCTCCATTTCTAACACTACTTGTACAGCAGGTTCCTTACTATAGGGTGGCATATCTGTGATATTGTGATACCAAAATCAATGATTTCATGTTCATATGTCTGATATTTGACTTACATTGTAAATAAAATACAGATGGTGTCAAATTAAAAATGTTTACCAATTAAAATGATTTTAATCATATAAAAATGCTGATTAACTAAAAAACAAACATACTACTCTCTAGGCTGTTCAACTGCAATATTACAGAAGATGGTTATGCTGCTCTGGTTGAAGCTCTGCAATCAAATTCCTCACTTCTGATAGAACACTAACTATCGGATGATACTGTAGTTCTCAATTCCAACACAAACAGCAAAGTAAATTGCAATAACAGTTATGGGAAATTTTTCTCATGCTAATGTACTGATAAAACACATATTGTCCAGATATTATCACTCCTTTGGCAACAACATATTACTCATTTTATTAATCTAATATCAAACTTTGATCCAACTTTGTCTCATCTCAATTCCAGGCAAAAGTTGTCTTTATTCAGTGCTCTTATTAGTAGTGATGTATTGATATTATGTTGTTTAAAATAAACAAGTTTCTTAACCTTTATATTCTGTGTAGGGCTCTGAAACAGGTTTGTAAACAAATTAGTTAGCTGGCACTAGAACAATTGAATTCTTCAGTGTTTGTGATTAACACCAGGACTTTTCTAAACCATTTAGATCATTTAATTTAGCTACTTTTATATAAGCTGTACATTGAATTTATGTTTGCAAAGTTGCTTAAATTGATCTGTCTGTTTTTCACATTGGAAACTGAATAAAACAATTACATACACATACTTCCTTATTTAAAATATTTTGTGTGTTTACGAACTTGACTTTTAAGCACATATAGTGAAATAGTGAGATTTTTCCATTTTTTTATTTTGTTGTTTGAAAAGGTTTGGAGCTCTGCATTGAAAATCTAAAATTTTAAATGTGAAAACTGGAAAATGCAAACATTCATTAGCTTGTAATGTCTGGAATTTTGTGTTGTTAATGTTCTGCTATCTGATGCTGACCAGTACATTCTTTAAAAAAAAATACTTGTAGTGATTTTTTAATTCCTGCTGTTGGAACAAAACCTTAAATCTGGATGGAGTAAGGGCTAAGCTGTAACTGCTGTAACTGTCATGTTGGGGAATAGAGTTTATTTCACATTTAATATTCTAGCTCAGTTTAATTCTACTAACAGATAAAGGTATTAATTATTGAATTTAGGGGTTTAGACACTTAGAACATAATTATTTTTATTCACTTGACGAAAAACCTGATCAGAAAATTAAAATAGGATTAGAATGTAAAAATGCATGTAGAAAAATAACACATATTCTATAAAAATGATAACAACTATAATTATTAGGATAGTTGGTGGAAAATCACGACTTGAAGTGGGAGCTAGCAGAGATCCTCATCTTTGGCTCATCTTTGGTCCATAGATGATCTTTTGGAGAGTTGGGGGCATTGACCACAAATTAGCTATAACAGTGTTATTTTGTTTCTAGAGTGCCTTTACATATCTGTAATGCTATAATGACATTAACGTAACATAATATAAAGGAATAATACAAATATGCAAATGCAGTCATTCTCATTATTATTAGTTGGATATTAGCACCCTATTTTTACAGATCCTTGCAGAAAGAAAGGTGAAGGCAGAAAGAAAGGCTGAAAGGTGTGCAGAATAAAAACAATGGTATTTTGGATACAAGATTGCTTTGCCTTATTTTTTGGAGAATCTCACCAGAAATAAAATATAAACAGTCGGAGAGCTCAACTTTATTTAATGGGTCACCAGGGAGAGTTGAGTATTATGGTGTGCAGAGTGAGATGAATGTGTGATGGATGGTGTGTTGTCAGTCCAATAGTCAGAGTTAACGCTGATATTCAAGCCATTGAAAGCTTGTAATAGTTTGAGCAGCTCATTCAGTGGTTGATTGTTGTTCAGGTTTTACATGATTGTGCCTGTGATGAAGCCAAAACTGGTGTAATTACACTGAATATTCCTCAAATTTTACTTGGAACAAGAGCAGCATGCAGGTATAGTGTAAAATGCCTTGTCAGTGTTGTATAATGCTGTTACTGAACAGGTTAAACAGGTTTAAGAGTTTTTGATACCTAACTCCTTCCTTGTTCCTTGTTTTTTTTTTTTCTCTTGCTCTGGCATGTACGTATTGGGTCTGTTTTGCTTAGTTCATAATGACAAACCATAGCTAATGAATCATTTGAACCGGGCTGAAAGAAAAGGATTTCTGTTGCACAATGAGCAAAATGAAGGAGGAGAACTACAGGCCTGTCAATGGAGTCAATGGGTGAGAAAAGCTTGTTTACTTACAACAACAAGAAATTACAGACATACAATCTTCAATACAACAATGACATCAATCAGTTTCTAATAATATGATTAGATATTTAATTCTGTTGTGGTCTGTGTGTTGTGGTGTTGCTTGTCTCAAGGTTAAAATAAATGTATCAATCGAAGAGTGGCAAGTCAGTGCAAAACCCAGTCAAGCTAAAAGAAACTGGCTGAGCAAAGTCTGGCTTGTAATTTGCTGCTAGGGGACAAAGGTTAAGCAGATCTATGTGTATTTATGAAATGTGAGATGTGAGAGCTACATCTAATTATGAAGAATGTAATATAAAAACAGACAAAGAGTGATATCTACCACACCAATATACCTGTGCTGTTTTGTTTTATTTAGACCAGTTAAATAAATAAGTCAAATCAATCAATATGACTGATTGTTAGTGTTTGGTTGCATGCTCCTTGTGCACACATCATTGTGCCCTAAATATACATCTAACATGAATGTAGATAAGGTTTAATAAATGAAAGCTGCCATAGAATGCATGTATTCAGTGGTTTTTTTTTTGTTAAAATCTAAAAAATTGTTATTGTTTTTTTTTAAATGTTCTCTGATGTTTATATTGAAGGTATATGACAGATTTAAAGTGGAAAGAACATTTAATCGAGAATTTGGTCAATAGGTAGCAACTTCAACTTTGTTAAAAACTGCAAACATCCTCTTCAAAGCTTAGTATGGTAGATTTCTGCAGTCTGTTAATCTCATTGCTGTTGTTTTTGTTTCATGAGTTAGTAAATGTATTTTTTGGTGTAAATATTAAACAGTCAATACTGTTACATGTCAGTTTAGGGTTTTGGAATTGGCCCATTTGACCAGCCTCTTTTAAAAAAGTGGGATTTGTATATGAAAGAAGAACAGTGCTTGAAGTTCTACGTACTGAACTATCCTTATTCAACTTTGAATCAAATTGGGGTAATAACTGTTTTAGCCAAATGTTGATTTTTGGCAAGCATGTCCAAATTTCAGTAATCTTTGGAATAGAGAGAATAAGGTATAGACAGCATAAATACACTATGAACCAAAAAACAATGGTAACTCTCTGTATGCTCTGTATATTCTAAAACATACCATCGCTGTCCAAAAGAAAAAGGTATATATTCTAGGCTATTTTGGAGCATTTGTATTGGTCCATTCACCATGCTTTTTTACACAGTGTGGTTGGATGTCAGAAGATCAGCTTACTTTGGTAACATGTCTATGCATTTATCTCGGCTGTACACAAACCAAACCTTCTTTAATCATGCTGGACTGGCATTGTCTTGCTGAGATGTCCATTGAGCTATGACTTTTTTCAATGTCGCACATAAAAACACCCCTTGACTATGTATTTACATGGCCTACTTTACAAAAAGATAAATTAAAGATAAACCTTTTTAAAAGAAGTGTCATTACTGATGAATAAACTGTACACATCATGCTGTGACTTTTTGAGTCACTTTTGTTAAAAAAAACATACATCAAATAATATTTATATTCTTGATATTTGTTAATCAAACAGCATCTTTCCAAAAGTTTGTGGCTGTCTCATGGTTGCTTCGTGAAATATGTTTTGCACATGTGGAGATAAATCTGAAAGAAAACAGAGTAATGGTGTAAAAGAAATCTGATTACAGAACTAAAAACCATCTCTCCTCATTGGTCTTCATGATTGGATTTTTAAGATTTAATCCAGTCGAATCTATTGGAGTATGCTGTTCACATGACCACTTGGAAAATAAGAATAATCAGCTAAAATAAGCTAAAATCTGATTATGATTAGATAATGCAGTGTAATAAATGTAGAAATGTCCACACACTGTATTCCTAGAATTTGGCTCAATTATGGTTAAGGTTTAGTTGGAAATCTAATCCATCAACAATCCAAGTTACATTTGAATCACTGACATATTGTTCATAAGTTGAAAACCCATATACTAGAGAGATTGCCCTTTATTACTGTATGCCTTTGTATTCGTATTTTGCTGTTTTGATACTATTCAGCCACAGAACTCATGTGAACCTGTATCACTCTCACTACAAAACTTAAACAACGTGTTTCATCTCAGCGCACTTGCCTTTATAATCTTTAATAATTTCTTAATGCAGTTTTTATCTGAAAGAACCCAGTACATTTGTGCTTATTGTACCTCCCTCTGCAAAGTGACAGATCCAATAAATAAATAAATGCCAACAAATTCTAAAGCTGTACCAAACATGAAAGTTAATAACTAAGTTAATAAGTGGTCTTTCATTAATGAACAGCTAACTGGAACCTTATATCTCACCAATCTTTTCAGTTATAATAATAGAAGACCTACACTGCCAGGAACAAGATAAACTCTAATCGTATGCCTTGATCATAAACCATTTGCCACTGTAAACCTGATTTCTTTTTGGGTCAATAATTAACACAGTAATAACTTGTTTTTTACTAACTTTTAATAAAAATCAGCTGAAGACATGCAGTTCACCTGTACCCAGTGACATATGTCTGAGTGACCAGTCCATAAACATGCCAAACAATTTTGGAACTGGAACAACTCTGGCACTAAGTTTTTTAAACCACTTACACTCCTTACATGCTAACATCCTCATCTGAATCCTAAGCTAACAATTTGCTACCTATTTCATGATTCATCACTGTTCTCCCTGAAAGCAAATCATACAAGTGTGATACAAGAATGATTCAAACTGCCCCAGGACAGCCCAAGGAACTCAGCTTACTAATGCTTCCTATTATTTACAATGCCACATGGAACTTTACTGTGGCTCAAGGCTACTCAATCCTGAAATGTTCAATTGATGCACTTGAGATAAATATTCAACTACAAACCTTTTTTCTAAAAATGCCTTTACTTTTTATAAAATGTGACAAAAACAAAAATAAACTAAACATCCAAATTCTTCTGTGTAAATGGGGCTTGTACAAAAACATTCTAGAGAAATTCAAACATGACCTTCAAGCAAAGATAACTGGTCATCCACTAACATGAAACTGAAAGAAACTGCCATTCCTTAAGTGTTTCTGGAATAAGAAAGATTCACAGAGACAGATATTCAAATACAAATCCTATATAAATAAAATGTATAATAAAATGTAATAAATACAAGAGTAAACCAAATGTCCCAACTTTTCTGTGTAAATGGTGTTTGTATGAGAACACACAGTTGGCAGTTATTCTGGAGAACTTCAAACATGAACTCAAAGCAAAAATTTGAGCTGTCTTGTCATCCACTAAGCATTAACTTGTCATCCACAATGTTTCAGTGTTTCCAGAATGAGAAAAATTCACCAACATTTTAAAACACTGCTTGAAAAAATAACCCACCTGAGTGTGAGGTAAGCAAATTAGATTCGGTTGTGTTTCTGCTAACTGTTGCAGGGTGAGTTGGCTAACTGCATTAGACTGTTTAAAACAAGTTATGGGTTTTAACTTTAAAAAGTTAGTGTCCGGGCAGCCTTAACATTTTGACATATTCAAACTTGAAATACTATGTTTTTGATCTCAATATAATATGTTTCTGGGCATAAAACACACTTTCTTGTTCTGTTAACTTAGAATTTGAAAGATTCCAAGACAGATTTTTTACAGTTTAAAACTAAAACTTTTATTTTAATTTTATTTTAAACTTATTCGTTTAAGCAGAGTTTATTTTTTGTGTGTTTTTACGGTATACGGGCTTTGCTGCACAGTAAACTCACAAACCAATCACGTCCGTTGTAAGATCACCAAAGGCGCTCCTCAGCCAATCAGATTTGTGCAGATTCGGGAGTGCTGCACGCACACAGGCGAGGTACGAAGCGAGAAGCAGCAGTTGGAGAATAAAACAAGTCGGAGAATAAAGCAAATCGGAGATTGAAGCAAATCGGAGATTGAAGCGGGTAGGAGAATAAATTGAGTCTGAGAATAAAGCAAGTCAGAGGATAAAATGAGTCAGAGAATGAAGTAAATCGGAGATTGAAGTGAGTAGGAGAATAAATTGAGTCTGAGAATAAATCGAGTCTGAGAATAAAACGAGTCGGAGAATAAAGCGAATCAGAGAATGAAGCAAATCGGAGATTGAAGCAGGTAGGAGAATAAATTGAGTCAGAGAATAAAGCGAGTCAGAGGATAAAATGAGTCAGAGAATGAAGCAAATCGGAGAATGAAGCAAGTCGGAGAATAAAGCGAGTCAGAAAATGAATTGAGTCTGAGAATAAAGCGAGTCGGAGAATGAATCAGGTCGGAGAATGAAGCAAGTCGGAGAATAAAGCGAGTCAGAAAATGAATTGAGTCTGAGAATAAAGCGAGTCGGAGAATGAATCAGGACGGAGAATGAAGCAAGTCGGAGAATAAAGCGAGTCAGAGAAAGAATTGAGTCGGAGAATGAAGCGAGTCTGAGAATGAAGCGAGTTGAAGAATAAATCCAGTCAGAGAATGAAGCGAGTCAGAGAATGAAGTAAGTCAGAGAATGAAGTGAGTCGAAGAATAAAGCGACTCGGAGAAAGAATAAAGTGCTCTAAAAAAGAAAAGTCAATGGCGAAAACCACTTTTCAACTAGGAACATTTAGCTATATTGTTTGCCGTCTTTGTGAACGTGTGCCTGTGAGAGACTTCCCACTTGTTGTACTTCTTGTAAAAGAGCAAGCTAAACAGTTTGATTACATCAACCAAAGTTAAGAAATACTGTTTTTTCTGAACCTAACCTATCAAACAAATGATAAACAATACACTGTACTTTTATGGCAGCATTCAGACAAGAAGATCCAATTCACCTTTGCCCACTTATGTGTCTATCTAATGGAAACTTTCACCACCAGAAGGAAGGCAAAAAACTTATTCCTTAGTCCTAAACTTTTATTGTCACCCTAAACTTTACAACATTCCTTATGTCACAGAGAGAAATGTAAGAATTTTATTTGTGAAGTTACTTATCACATAATGGATTATTAGTGAGTGGTTGAATGGTTTATTAGAGGGAAATTCAAGTTTAAGATTACTGACTGATGGTGTTGTAAATAATAATATACTTCAGTAATAATTGAGTTAATTTATCTCTTTAATATTTTTATTCTTTTTTATTTACTGAAATACTAATTATAACTCTTTTTTTTGGTTTCAACTGTGAATATTACTACACTTATATTGTACTGTTTTATAACAGTTTCCATGATGATTCATCTGAGGTCAGCAGTGTGTCTTTAAACAGCTATAGGTCCATGCAAATCCCAATCAACTATGCACCTCTAGCACCAGAGAAAAGGTAAGAACTTGAGGTTATTTGATAACTAATTCATCTTTACTTATCACATAATGATTTAGGATCACTGTCTGATGGTGCTGTGATTAGTGATCCCAATCAATTATACACCTCTAGCACCAAAGAAAAGGCCAGAACGTTTGGTCTTTTGATAGCTAATTTATCTCTTATCACGTAATGGTTTAAGATCACCATCTGATGATATTGTAAATAGTAATATACCCTAGTAATAATAAGATTAATTTATCTCTTTAATATCTTTATTCTTTTTAATAAATATTAAACTCAATATAGAATTAATTCCATTTACTGAAATATTAAATATAACTCTATAATTTCTTTGGTTCCAACTGTGAAATATTACTTCAGTTATATTCTACTGTTTTATAACAGGTCGCAATTTGAAAGAGATGATTCATCTGAATTCAGCAGTGTGTCTATAAACAGCTATAGGTCCATGCAAATCCCAATCAACTATGCACCTCTAACACCAGAGAAAAGGTAAGAACTTATGGTTATTTGATAGCTAATTTATCTCTTTACTTATTATGTAATGGTTAAAGATCGCTGTCTGATGGTGCTGTAAATAGTAATATACCCTAGCAATAATAAGATTATTTTTCTCTTTAATATCTTTTCCTTTTTTTTATTCATATATTAAACTCATTATACAAGCCATTCTATTTACTGAAATCTAAAATATAACTTTATTTTTTTGGCTCAAACTGTGAAATATTACTACACTTATATTGTACTGTTTTATGACAGTTCCCAACTTGACAGAGATGATGCATCTGAAAGGTAAGAACTTCTTGGTCTTTTGATAGCTAATTTATCTCTTATCCTGTAATGGTTTGAGATCACCATCTGATGGTATTGTAAATAGTTATATACCCTAGTAATAATAAGATTCATTTATCTCTTTAATATCTTTATTCTATTTTATTATAATTTTTTAAACTTAACATACCATTAATTACATTTAGTGAAATCTTAATTATTTTGGTTCCAACTGTGAAATATTACTATAGTTACTACTCTTTTCTAACAGTACCCAACTTGAAAGAGATGATTCATCTGAATTCAGCAGTGTGTCTATAAACAGCTATAGGTCCATGCAAATTCCAATCAACTATGCACCTCTAGCATCAGAGAAAAGGTAAGAACTTATGGTTTTCTGATTTTACTCATATATTTACTTATATTTTGTCACCAACAATTATATTTTACTACATTTGTGCTCTACTGTTGTATTGCTGTTCCCTTCTGAGAACATCCAGTTTATCTGTGTCCAGCAGTGTATCTTTGGAGAGTGATAGGTCAGTGAAAATTAAGTGATAAGAGTCATGAGAATCATGTTCTTTGATTTCCCTGCATTGTAAGCAGACAGCAGGCAAGCCCCTCAGCAGAGGACGAATTATGTGCCATGTGTAGTAGATATTTGCCATTAGAATTAGTAGCCTGCATAAAGTTAATACATTCTACCCAAACATGTCATTATTGTAAGATTGTAACTTAGTGAGCAGACATTTAATGTATGAAGCATTTGTGCATGTGTTTTTGGGGCAAATATATGTAGGGGGCACTGAAGTGTAGGGCTGTCATTGTTCGACCTTTACCACAAAAATGTTAAATATGAGGTAGATCTCACCAGAGGGAAAGCATATGAATCAATCTTTGTTTTCTGTCAGCCACACACAGGGCCAGTTGAGGACTTCTGGACCAAGCACGGATCAATTTATTCTCAACGGCAATGTAAACTCTAGAGAAGCTCTGTAAGGAATACTATAACCTTTTGCTATGTGGTAATACCTAGTGAGCTCTCTTGCTACCCACTGCCATTGGCAGTTGTCTGGAAGTGTTCAACAATTCTAAAATAAAGCAATTTAGAAAGCTTAAGACAGCAATCACATCACCAATCAGCATATTGCTGCTGTTGGTACACAACTTTGTACCTCCAAACTGATAACTTTACACAGAAACATACTTTAATTTTAATGTAAGTCAAAGTAGCCAGAAGTTTTTTCCAGGCCATTTGTTTTGGTTTATCTATCATGCAATATGTGTCCATCACTGGCTAGGTTATAAAAGCCATTTAGTCAGCTAGCATACTATTCATTATTACTTTTAAATGTTTTTAAATATTATAACAACAATAAAAAAGTTATTTCACCACTTGTTGCTTTGCAGTCATCAATTCTGAAATTAAAATGGTTCAAAGCAGGTTGAATAGGTTGGTAGGCAGCATTTGAATGTATCTACTGATAATGTTCATGCTGAGTAAGCCCATTTGCTGCTTAAAATGCTGACAGCTCACTATGTATTTAGCCATCAACTGCTATTATAAATGTATTCCTCTATTCTTCTAGAATTAAGATGTAACACATTTTCTTATTATATTTTACAGATATAAAACCAGCACTCTGGAGTCAACAAATAAAAAACTGAAATTCATTTTTAGAGAGAGAGCTCAGCATTTATTTGAGGGAACACAACAAGGAACCCCAATATTTCTCAATAAGATCTACACTGATCTCTACATCACAGTGGATATGAATAATGCTCTCCACGGTCACCATGAAGTGACCCGCATTGAGGCAGCAGTTAAAGCAGTAACTGTGGACACCCCAATCAAATGCAATGACATCTTTAAACCCTTACCTGGACAAGACAAGCCCGTCAAGACTGTGCTGACGAAGGGAGTAGCTGGCATTGGAAAAACTGTCTCTGTGCAGAAGTTTGTTCTGGACTGGGCTGAAGGTGAAGCAAATCAGGATGTCCACTTCATATTTCCACTTCCTTTCAGGGAGATGAATTTGATGAGGGACCAAAAATACAGCCTGAATGACCTTCTTCAGCATTTTTTCATGAAAGGAATTGATGTAAGTTCACTCGAGACCAATAATCGCTCACTTGTTATTATTTTTGATGGTCTGGATGAGTGTCGCCTTCCTTTAGATTTTCAGAACAATGAGAATTTATATGATGCAGCAAAGTCATCCTCGATAGATATCCTGCTAACAAACCTCATCAAGGGGAATCTGCTTCCCTCTGCACAAATCTGGATAACTGCCCGACCAGCAGCATCTGCCCGCATCCCAGCTGAATGTGTTGATCGAATAACAGAGATACGAGGGTTTGATGATCCACAGAAGGAAGAGTACTTCAAGAAGAAAATCAGTGATCAAAGCCTGGCCAACAGAATCATTGCCCACCTGAAGTCACTGAGGAGCCTCTACATCATGTGCCACATTCCGGTCTTCTGTTGGATTGCAGCCACTGTTCTGGAGAGGATGGTGGTCGACTTGGGGTGGGAAAAGATCCCTAAGAGTTTAACTCAGATGTACACCTACTTTCTGGTCACACAGATCAACACAAAAAAAGCAAAGTACTCTGACAGCAAAGTGACAGATAAAGAAATGATTGTAAAGCTCGGGAAGCTCGCCTTCGAGCAGCTTGAAAAAGGCAATCTGATCTTCTATGAGGAAGATCTGAGAGAGTGTGGCATCGATGTTAGAGAAGCATCCGTGTACTCTGGGATCTGCACACAGATCTTCAGAGAGGAGTTTGGGCTTTTCCAGAGGAAAGTATTCAGCTTTGTGCATCTGAGTATTCAGGAGCATCTTGCAGCTTTGTATGTGTTCTTGTCCTTTTACAACTACAACAAGAATGTGCTCGATCGTCAACAGACAAGTGATCATAAAAAGCCTGTAACAATGCTAAGCGTGCAAAAGATTGCAATTGACAAAGCCTCTGAGAGTGACAGTGGTCACCTGGACCTCTTCATCCGTTTTCTTGTGGGCTTCTCACTGGAATCTAATCAGCTCCTCCTGCAAGACTTACTGGTACAAAGGAGCAGCAGGCCTGAGGAGAGAACAGCAATCATCAGCTATCTGAAAAAGAAAATCAACGAGAGCATCTGTTCTCATTTCTCTGTCAGATACTTCCATTGTCTGAATGAGCTTAATGACAACTCCCTTGTGGATGATATTCAAACATTCTTGAGGGAAGAAACTCTAAATGAAGACAATCTCTCTATAGGACTTTGGTCAGCATTAGTATTCATAATACTCACTTCAGACAAGAAGTTGGATGTGTTTGAACTTCATAAATATGGCAAGTCAGACAAAGCCCTTTTCTGCTTACTTCCTGTGATAAAGTTGTCTAGGAAGGCCAGGTAATTATATTGTTTTTGTGTGGAAAAAGTAACAAATACTTTATGTAATTCTGTCTTTCTTGACATATTAATTCATTTTCATTTTTCAATGTATACATTTTAGATTGCATTTACAGAGACATTTCACCTAAAGCAAAGTTATATTTTCCATTTTGATAACCTGTCAGCCCTAGGTGCTTGTGAGTGTGTTTTACGGTTGATCATAACTAGACAACACCATGTAAAGGCCAAAAAGAAAGCAAGACTCAGTTTGAAGAAGCTGATTCAAAGTTAAGTCTAAGTTTAAATAAAAGCAAGACCATGGCAAAAATAAGACCAGGTCAATAACAAAAGCCAAAAAATTGACTCTTCTTTAAGACAAGGCCTAAAATCTTTCTTTATCTGGTTTATTTATCTGGTTTCTGCATTTTTGGTAAAATGCAAATGAATGTTCTTTCCACAATTGTGAACGTTAATCTAACCAATGCCTGCTCTAAATAAATCCAACCAGTGCCCATTCTGAATTTTCTCAATTAAAGCAGTTAGTCCTCACTCTAAACAGATGAATGTCAAATTCTTTAAATTAGCAAAAATTGAAATGACCACAATCAAATCAATAATGATAACCATCTGGACTCAGAAAATCGTCCTATCCGTTTATCTTCCTGCACCATCTGTCCTTTGTTTTAAGAGAGTGCAACACAATGCAGTGCAATTTAGTTTATACAGAAAACAGATGCAGTAATCTATGTGCATCATTTTACGGACAGGTTCAGCACCATCTAATCAGATTTTGCAAACATGATTTTTTAACTTTCTACCTCTTCTTACATAGTATCACTCATTTTCACCTATTTGCTCTAATTAGGATTATTAAACAACTACAGACACTATTAGCTATCTAGCAGCCTGGAAGTGGAAGTGTGTGCCTTTAAGTACAGTTAGCAACAGAGAACAAAAGAGAAAACTAAACACCATGCAATCATCATGTATAAACAAGTGTTTGAGTTAGCTTCCTCAACTGTAGATTATCCACCAACACAATCTCAACTACATACCTCTAGACTGAACATTTTATTTATCTATATTGTTTTATATTATCTATAAAACAGCAGGAATAAACAAGCCAATACTTACAATGGGATAGAATGTGTGGGGGCAAAAAAACTGGAGGTTATTTCCTATCTTGGTTTATTAGAGTGAACAGTTTAAAGGAGCTACAGTCTTTTTACATAATAATTTCCATAAAATTACAGACACCAGAGCTCAGTTGTGAAAAACCAAAGATGCTAAAGCTCTGGTTGGCTCTGGTCTAGTTTAACCCCTGAGCTGTTAAATGTAAATAAGCATGCACTGGCAACCAATAAACTATAAAAAACTATTTCAAATATTTGAAGTATATTTTATTTTGCATTTAGAATCCTAAGTAAATATGTTAGTATTTCGTTGCATCATGCTATTAGCTCATGCAACAATGGATGCACAAAGGATCACAGTCATAGTGACCTTAAATATAGACTTTAAAATTATAAATAGTTGTTACTGTTATTTTAAAGATGTGTAAATGTGTTTCATGTGCTATTCTGCTTTGGGCTATAAGGTACTGGTGCAGTACTTTTGCCCACTGTCAAGATGAGATGTGCAGCAAGAGATGATGATCTTTCAGTTAGCAATGGGCAGCAGTTATTGACTCCTGCCACATAAATAAATGTGCTTTTGGTGCGTTTCCTTTTTTATCATAATGTAATAGCCAAATAATTATTATCAAAATTGTAACCTCTCATGCCTCCTGGAAAATACACCAATGGCTTAGTCACAAACCTGGGTCTGACTTTCTTCTTGTGGTTTATGCCACATTACATAGTGTGTCCCTGTCCTGGTTGCACCTTAATCACTTACATGCAGTAGCATGTGGAGCTATTTGCAGTTTACTTTGGTTAATTATATGCATAGTGTGGATTGAGCACCATTTTAACATATAGTGTATGCTTGTGTGAAATTAGTGCTCAGACTGGTTAGTGATGTATCCCTTTGAACTCTACCAGTGATATATTCCACAACTTCAGGCAGAAAGGACCATTTCCAAATTATCATTAAGGTTAACTTGAACTTGTACTGTAATGTACTGTACTGTTGCTGTGAGCTTTTAGTTTTGTTCTTAGATTAATTCATTGGGTGTATAATGGTGTGGTTGGGTTCACTTTATTAATGTATAATGCTGTCTAATAGGGGTGTTAGAAAATATTAAAATATTGAATCTTGGAAAATGTTTCATGATACTGTATAGATTCTCAAAAACACAGTATCGTTACACAGAGTCCCGGCAGACACTGACTCATTGTGTGTTGTGTTTGAACCTAGATGGCTGTGTTGTAATGTAGTGTTGCAGCACAAGGGCGCAGTGCTATTGCAATGATCAGAAAACTTGTTTATAAAGTGGAGTGTTTTAATAGTAGGCGTTGAAAAATCTCAGTATATCACTTTGTTTGCCGTATTGCAATATATTGCGATATATTGAATCGCTGTATCACGATATGTATTGTATCGCCGGGGTCTTGCCAATACACAGCCCTACTGTCTAATAAGCTTTAACATTACCCTTTAAATTACCATGGAGGGTTCTTCAGAATGCAAAATACATTAAGTAATTTTTATTTTAAATAAAAAAAAGGGATATGCCTTTCCAAGCCTTCATAAAATTAATCAAAATTATGAAACATTTTGAAAGAAAATTCCTTTATGGCAGATAAAATGTAGCAGTGAAATTTCCCTTTAAAATGCATATATTTCAAAATAGTATGATTGTATGTGTTTTAGAATTGCAGTGGTGAAATGTAACATATTTCTTATGTCAGACTGGATCACTGTAAGATCACTGTGAAAAGTTGTGGAATGTTGGCTGCAATTCTCCATACCATCTCAGTCACGAGAGAGCTGGATCTCAGTCACAACAATGTGCAAGATGCTGGAGTGAAATTGCTTTGTACCGGAATTTCAGCTGACATTGTGAACAAAATGCCGTATGTCATTCATATTCTTTTAATTAATTTAGTTAAAAAACCTTTTGATGAAATTTGATGAAATATTTATTATTACTATTACTATCCTGCTGTAAAGCAGTGGCTATTGATAAATTTGCTCAACACTGACTTACAATTAAATATAAAAATTTTCTCTCTCTGTAGGGTGAAGGGCTCTGATACACTGAAGAGAAGTCTTCTTTCTTCGCTTTTGAGTTTGAACCCCTCATGTAAAAAAGACCCAATCCTGGAATGGGACGAAGCATCCCGAATGCTTTACCATCTCGTAGAGATAATGTCTCAGAAATGTTCTATGAGGGAGTTCCCAGGAATGAGGGGCACTTCTTGTACCATCGACATACTAAGGTAAGTAAACATAGTGGCATTTAAACAAGTTTGACAAGTTCACAAATGTGCCTGCCTGCAATTATCATGTAAAATGGATTGTCTAAAAGTGCACCATTACCAGAAATACACTGTTAAACTCATGTTAAACTAAGTCATGTAATCATGTTCATTTCTTTGCTTTCTGCAGATTGAATAACTGTGGTGTTACAAGTGTGGGTTGTGGTTTTCTTGCTTTGGTCCTGAGTTCAGAATGTGCAAACCTGAAAGAACTTGACCTTAGCCAGAATGACATTGGAGACTCTGGGTTGAAAGTGCTTTCTGATGTTTTAAAAAGATCTTCATGTAAACTGGATACACTAATGTGAGTTATAAAAAAAGCAGGTTTGCCAATTCCAGGTTCTGGAGATCTGCCACCCTAGAGAGTTCCGGTCCAACACACCTGGCTTTATTTTGCAGATCTCTCAGTGGACAGTCATTATCTGAATCAGATGGGCTACTTTTGGACTGTAGCTAAATTCTGCAGGGTGGTAGATCCCCACCACCAGGACTGAGCTTACCAGTCATAAATACTTTGCAGATTAAATTAAATTGTTCGATTTACTCAACATGTCAAAATGTCCGCATAATTTTGAATGACCTGATTTTTAATATAGTGGAGATGACAAAGTAATGGTAAATGTAATGTAAAATTTTGAAGACTATTTTCCCTCTTAATACATGTGTTAAATAAATTGTACACTTCCCAAAATTATAAAAATGTCTCAATCATCAGTCAGCTTTATCACAACTGGTCCTCAAACACTTAACATCTTAACAAAATGTTTTTCTTATTTTGTTCTTTTTAGAATGTATTTGAACAATATTCTCTGTATGGCAAAATACTGCATTTAGAAATATTAATATAATAATATGATAATACAATAATACAGTTCACATGAGTGTGTGTGTTTACTTTTTCTCAGGGTGAATAACTGTAAGCTTACAGAGCACAGCTGTGCAGCATTGGCCTCAGCACTGCAGGCAAATTCAAGATTAAAAACTGTGTCCCTTAGTAACAATGACATACAGGATTCAGGATTAAAGCTGCTCACTGCCGGACTTCAGGATCCTTGCTGTAAACTCGAGACACTGGGGTGAAATATTTTAACATAATTTCATATTTAATGTTTTATTTTTTGTTAACAGTGTTTTTGTTAACATTTGTTTGCTGTGTCTCTGTGTAGGCTTTCAAATTGTAACCTCAGATTAGAAGGTTTTACTTTCCTGACATTGGCTATGAGATCAAATCTGTCTCACCTTAGAGTTCTGGACTTGAGCAACAACAGACCAGGAGATTTAGGAGTGAAGTTGCTTGTTGCTGTTCTGGAAAGTCCACAGAGCAGACTTAAGAGACTGAAGTTAGTACTGTGAATATCTTTAAAAGAACATTTTGGTAGTGTTGTAGTGGTTATTGCCAATATATATATCTTTTCAAATAGAATATCTTAGATCTAGTAAGCATGTGTAAAATTAATTACTGGGGATTAAAATCATTTCACCTGATAAACAGTTGAATCAAACAATTGTGTAGACATTGGTCAAAACATCTTAAATTTTAATATTGATCACATTAAAATATGAAAGAAAACATTATATCTATTGACTACATTTGAGATACTTTTGTTTGCCATGATAATTTTTTCTTCCCATATAGGAGTTAATGTTTTGATAATCTTTCTGCCGTGTAGACTAAATAAGTGTGGCATCACAAAGGAAAGCTGTGCAGTTCTGGCCTTACTTCTCAGCTTTGAGTCTACATGTCTGAGAGAGCTGGACCTCAGTAACAATAAGTTGAAGGATTCAGGAGTGAGGCTGCTCTCTGTTGGAGTGGGAAATCTGAACTGCAAACTAAATAATCTCAGGTAAGACTATTAGACTATTTTCTCCTCTGTGAAAGCTATAAGTATACAAAGTCCATTGGTTTCAATATAAGGTTGTGATTTAATTTTATTTTGTAATTTCGTATGAAAATTTATATTGGTATTTGATTGATTTGAAAATATATTGTTTATATAAGAATGGCTATATGTAACTCCACATTTATTAGTGACACTATGAACTGTGACACTATTAACTACATTCATCAGTAGATATATTGTGCTTGTATTGTTAATATGTAACTAGATAACTTGCTTTACAGTTTGGCGATGACACATTAAGCTTCATGTTTATTAACTGATGATCACATGATTATGAAATTAAAACCATGAACACATCAGAGAAGGCAACAGGTCAAGAGCCTGGTGCTATCAGGGTCTGAATCTCCACTTCTTGAAAGCCAGCAAGGGCTTATTTAAAAGGGCATGTCATGCTGTACTGACTTATGGAAAATACCTATGCTCTCTGCTTATGTACAGTGCTTCAAAGACCAATATTGAAAGTGGTTATCTCTCGTTTCCTAAAGACTATAACAAAAAGTCATATGTTGTTGTAAATGAGGAATAATGCCTTATAATTCTGTAAAACTTGAACTGTATTACTCTAAATTTCTCTGGCTGACTGGCAAGTCTCTTGGAGTTTGGCTTTATTCCAAACATTAAAAAAGTTCAAATAATGCAACCCATAGTGAACTTTGGGGACACTTGCTGGAGACATTTTTGTAGCTCTGGCAACAAATTGTTGGTTTCATTACCTACTCATGATTACTAAAACATGACCTGAGTGTGATTGTTTTTTCTGTAGGCTGTACAACTGCATGATTTCAGAAGAAGGCTATGCTGCTCTGTCCAAAGCTCTGCAATCAAATCCTCAGACACAGCACTGCCTAATGGAACATGAGCCTAAAGATGGCAATACACAACTGCAGTCTGATGAAAGATAGATCATAAATCAGCAACATGCAATGCTCCACACCATTTACAGCTGTGAGAAACAAGGGAAAATCCAAACTCATCCTCAAATAGATGTCCTGTTACTTATGTCTGTGAAATAGTTCAACCAATACAAAACAATGAAATTAAAAACTAGACAGGGAATCAGTAACTAAATGTTAGTGTCTGAAATAAAATAATGTAAAATGTACATTTATTTATTTAAAGATAAACTTAAATTTAAAAGTATTTTCTACTTAAATGATTCAGTAAAGTACAAATCATTACTAAACAATTAGAACTGCCATATAAACATATACTAGCCATCTCTCATTTGCACTCATTCTAAGTGAGTAATTGATTATCAGAAGCATCAGTTAACACCTTTATAAAGCCCTCAATGTTTTGCATGCATTAATTAGGTCAAATTTCTCTTATTTCTCAATTGTAACTTGATTGTTTGGATCTTTTTTTATCTGAAATACCAATAAATGTTGACTTTCATTTTTAACTGTCAATTCAAATAAGAGCTGAATATAAATGTTATTCATGTGTGACTAACTAATATGTAAATTTGTATATTATGTAAATCAAAACCATGCCAAACAATAAATCAATTTTGAAAAGTTGTTTTTTTATTCACAAAGATTTCTAAAGTTAATAAATACACTATTGTACTGTGTGAGTTTCTGCTCCTATTTACAATAATAGGCAACACAATGCCCATGTTTATTCATATTTGATATTATGTTTCATATATACTCTATAAAGAAATCTCAAAAAGAAATAAAAAAGTAAATGTAAATAAAGTTGAATATTAGCTTGTTGTTAGTCTGGAATCTTAATTCTTATTGCTCATGAAGAAATTTGACTTTTTTTTTGTCTTTAAAAGCCACACTCAGTACTTACACTGTATTATGGATTGCTGAAGATTATGGATTACTTTAGTCATGTAGACAAGGTTTAAAATCTATAATTTTCATTTGTGAAAAAGAAACAATGATGCAAATTATGAATAAAATAAATTACAAATAGACCTCTTATTGCAATATTGAGGTGTTTTTTCATTTTTTTTATTCAGTTCTTTTTTGTGCATTTTCAAAGTTCCCAAAAAGTTGGTGAATGGAAAACCATATGCAAAGACATTCATAAAGTATTTTTCAAACATGTTTAAACATAAAACTGTAATCTAGAACTAGTTTTTGACAGCTATGTATGAATGCAATGTTTAATACTACTATAACATATTTACAAAAATTCAATCTATATTTAAGTAAAAAAATTGACAATATTTTGAAACTATCATGTTGAAGTAACTGTGGTCACAACTGTTTCACAAGTAACTGCAAACTCTTCTTCTGTGTACTGAATCCTTACTTTATAAACTAAGTTGAGGTCAAGAATGTTAATATTGTTTTCATAATGTGTCACAAGCGAAAACAAAAGTGACGCTGATGCACAATTACAGCGAAAGCTGTTTCTGTCAATAATTTTTTATATTTTTAATTTCCTACATACTGTTTTCTCTATGAATCTAAAAAGCATAGATGATCATAGTAGAACCATAATGAAAACAGAAACAGGTCCCTTGTCTGATAAAAATACTTGTGTGAACTTTTCATGCGCATTTAAAAATAGCATGAGTGTTTTCCTTCAAGATAAGGCCAAAACTAATATCTTGTATATTAATGTTTAATATTGCCTAGTATTGTTAAGATTCTTCATAATTAATAATCATTATTTAATGAATTAGATTCTCTTACTACTGGCACTGTAAGTTTTTGGGGATTACATTTTGGAACATCAGCTGTGTTTTGGACCCTTTCTCTGAGCTAATATGCTGTTGGTTTGTCAGAAATATATTTCAATATGTGGTTAGTTAACTAACCACAAACTTAGCCAACTATTTACTGGTTTAAGTCAACTATACACTAATGTTAGTTAATTAGCTGATAAAATTTGCTTGAAAGCTGAAACTGCTTTGCTATGAAACGGCACATTACATTCCATAAAAAAAGGAACATTAAATACAGTTTCACAGCACAGATAATGTTTGTGGTTATTTCTGGTAGCTAGCTAGCAAATCTAGCTAGCAAAAATATTTCAGTTTCAACAAAAAAATAATAGTTATAAATTTAGTTAAAAAATAAAAGCTATACATTTACACTTCATATAATATATAATAATTTATTTTTCTTATTCAAGTCATTAGAAGATGTTGAATATTTAAGTCTAGACACACCAAGCTGATGAGGAGGAACTGGCAGCAATAAATAACTGGTTAGCTCACTGTTGCCTCACGTCTCCTTGAGTGTATATTCTCCTTCTGCTACTGTAAAAACTGCAATTTCCCCCTGGGATCAATAAAGTATTTCTGATTCTGATTCATGTAAATTCAATGTCTGCAATAAAATTACAGAATAATTCAAGTGATACTATGTAGAATAATCAAAAATACCATGATTTCTCACAATCACATGTAAAAGTTTAAATACCACGGTCATATGACATGTTTATTCATTTTCTAAATAAATATGAGTGAGCACATCTATAAATAGATTTGTTCACAATTTTACATGTATAAAAAATATAATTATTTATTCATTAATAATGATGTAAATTCTACAAATAAATAGTAATTTGATATATACATTTTCCCCAGGAACAAGCAAATGCGGTCTCACCTGTTTCACCTGTTTCACAGGTAACTACCAACGCTTCTTCTATGTTCCTAACAGTACTGACAATTAGAAATCCTGGCTTGCAGGCTTTTGTACTTGCACTTGAACTTGGGGTATGTCGGAAAAGGTCTAAATTAGTACAGGTGTACGTTGGGGGGCATTAGTGTGTTCAGTAATCTGATTGCATCAGGGAAGCTGTTCAATGCGTACAGCAGGTGAGCTATTGATTATTCCTAATAAATTAAGTTTTTAATCATGACTTACTCAGTACTGTACACATCTAATATTTATGCACCATGTCTAGATAAAATTGATTAGTGTTGATATTCCACTTTAATCTCTCCATTGTGGCCATAGTTGTTTTGCTGTTCCATGAAAAAAAATACAGCTTGATCTCGCCTTACTCAATCGATGATTAATGGACCACAATGAATCTGATGTATAAATGATAATGCATTGAAATCTAACACCAAGTCAAAAACAAAAGAGAAGCAAACAAAATGTAAAAGAAATGAAATAGATGATGCAGCTTAGTTGTAGGATAACTATACATTGTACAAAAAGCTGCAGGGGAATATTGTAGTTTATTTTTGTAGACTCATCCCAACAGACATGTAATCTTGTGTTTATTTGAATTCTACGAAGACATTTGAAAACAACATTAGAAGGCAATGTTTACAGAGGAAAAATACATTTTCCCCAGAAACAAACAAATGTGGTCCCACCTGTTTCACCTGTAAGTATAGTATAGCATCTCTGGTGTTGGCTCTATGTTCATCTTCTTCTTACCTGAGAGCTCTGGACCAGGGCATTTAGGGGTAAAGCTGATCTCTGCTCAGTCCACACTGCAGACCTGAGAAACTTTATATTTTAGAATGTAAAACACAGTACCTTTTTGTAAGCTGTTCAAATGTTCTATTATAGAAGAAAGCTATGATGCTACAGCCAATCCTCTGCAAACAAACCTTTCAGGAAGAACACAAATGAGCAGCACAAATAAACAATAATTTAAAACAACTGTAAAAGACACATGTACTGCAATGCTTTGGATGAAAATATACAAATAGATAAACTACAATGGAGACATGACTGCAGTGTTTAAAAAGGAAAAATACATTTTCCCCATGTAACAAGTAAATGTGGTCCCACCTGCTTCACCAGTAACTACCAACACTTCTTTGTCCTAAACAGTACTGAAAATAAGGAATCCTGGCTTGCAGGTTTTTGTACTTGAAGTAGGCATTGCATCTACAATCACTTTGTAAATTGTAGATACCAACAAATGATTACTGTTTTCACTATGCAGCACAAGAGAAAAGCAACTGATGCTGAGCACAGTCACTCATGACAGTTAACTGTTAGTCTTTTTATCAAGTTGTTTTAATTAATTAGCTGATAGTAAGTAATAGTATCATAATACTTGTGTTACAAGTACTGGCCTAAAATGTATCCCAAGCTAATTTCCTAGATTTTATTTATTTTTGTAGACTCATCCCAACAGACGTGTAACCTTGATTCAAGTGTGTTTGATATGATTGGTGGGTTATTTCATTTCTATTGTCCAATAAAAGATGCAGGTCACCTGTGAAGAGTGATTTATCCATCAATGCATAACACAATAGCTTTTGAAAATAGCAGCTCTCGAGTTAAACAAAGGTAGGAGCGTGGTTCACTGTTACATACATTGGCCATCATAATGTGATAAAGTCACATCAACTCTATCTGTCACTTTATTTAAGAAACAGAAACAGTTTTCCTTTTTACATTGATGTTCAAAATACTTACACAACAAAACTCACCCAACAATGTCAGACAGATACCAACTGAATAAACAAACTGAAGAAAGCTTCAATTCAAACGTTCTATTATAGAAGAAAGCTATGATGCTACAGCCAATCCTCTGCAAACAAACATTTCTGGAAGAACACAAATGAGCAGCACAAATAAACAATAATTTGTCTAATGGACAGATGGCCTGCTGTTCTTTGATATAGGAGTTCACAAATTTGACTAGATCAGTAAACTACAACTTACTGCTAAGAATTAAACTTCCTCATATTTATTGCTGATAAATGAAACTGGACCTCATTTATTTATGCCTGAACATAAAACTCACCATTGGGAATAAAAAAATCTTAGGACACCCTTTTATTTCAGGAAAGGAAGGGAAAATTACATATCTGAATATCTGTTACAATGCTACCACCTTCCCATTGGAAAAAATTGCCCTTGATCCAGTATTGCGGCTTTCAAGGTGGTGGCCATATTTAGGCCCCACTCACACATTATTTCCTGGGCTATTCAGATATGTCATGTTCCCTTTTCGTTTTTAAAAATTAATAGGTGTCCTGAGACATTTGACTCACCCTGTGCATAAAAGCTCAAGAGGCTTTGATGGATTAATATGCATCAGCTGGAAGCAATTCTTTTAACCCTAACTGATACAATGAATAGCTTCTCATGTGGGAAATTGTATTCGGCGATCGGCGATGTTACTGTGTTTCAGAAAGGTTAAATTGTCAGACTGAATCAAATAAATAGACCAGGAGAAGCTGAAATAACTGGAATTGGGTTTAGAACTGTCCAACACATTATGAAAAACTGGAAGGATAGTGAAAAACCATCAACTTCATGGAAGGAATATGGTCGGAATAAATCTTGAATGACTGTAATCGAACATCCCTTAAATACTTGTGGAAAATTGGAACAGTAAAAATGGGCTGTTGAACTCCAGACTGACACTATTCCAGAGTGATTGAAACATCAGGACAAGAGGAAAAGCTCAGGAAGTGATGCACCGAATATGCATAGTGTCAAGTGTACAAGCCTCTGGAGGTGCTTCCGTTGGTCAGGTCAGAGTCTGGACTGCTGGGTCGCATAAGGTTGTAGACACAATGCCATGGTAAATGCACCTCATAATCAAAGCTTTTTGACCAGGCAGTATAGAAGATTGTATTCCAAGAGATTCATAAAGTTCAAATGCTTGTGAAGCTTGTGAAATAAGAGCATTCTGATGGCCCCACAAGGAGGCTCATGGGAGGTACTCACCCTCCAGAAAAAGGGACTTATTGGGTCTGTCTCTAAACCTAGTGAGTGTCTACACAATCAGCATTTTACAACATAGTATGAAGCTCCTCACACATAGGCTGTCCCAATTTTTAGATAGCTTAAATAAGCTGTCTATTGAGAAAACTTATTTTGGCTGAATCGTAAGGAAGCATTGAAAAGTTCCTTGGCTGCTATGGCAATCCTATGATGCAGCGCAGGCGAAACCTTTCCACCATGGCGTAAAAAACAAAAGCTGATCACTGCCTGGTTCGGTTCGGTGCATGCCGGTTAGTTTTTTTGTCCGACTTGAGTCGGCAGTACCGTCGCTTCATGATGGTATACAACGTTAACATCTCATGGCTGCAGGATTCACACAGTCGCTGCAGTTGCTCTCCGCTAACTGTGCGAGCCGAGAGACGGCTTGATGATGTCAGAGCTTAATCAACATTGGTCAGAAGCTCCGCGGATGTTTGACTCTTTTCATTGTAAAATATACAGTATATCTCCTCTAAAACTCTTTAAAGACCCCACATTACACTAATACTATCCTGTCTAGTAGCATGACAGTTCATTTTCTTGAAGTATTCACCATTTTTATTTTTCTTAATTAGTATTTCAGATCATGAAAAGGCTCCAGTGCTGTAGATTTATACTCTGTTCTTCTAAAGTATTCTCAACTGCTCTATTTTCTTTCTTTCTAGTACTTTTCTATTGCGTCTACTTCATCAGCTGAAAACAGTGTAAACACCATGAGTTCCACCGTTGTTCACGTAGGCTGCAGATGGTGACTGTCCGAGTTGAGGGTCTTTTCTAACCTCCTCCCCCAAATGCGTCTGGCTGCTCTCGCTGACCACCAAGGCCAGCCACAGCTGTCTCGAACACACCTAACGCTATGTGTGGAGAAGTCATTTTCAAATGTACATTATTCCAATTTTCTCTGGTGTTTTCATTTGTTTCTGATCATATAACCACACAAATAGCATTTTGTAGTTTCATACTTGAGGGATTAGCATTTATGCAAGCGGATTTTTAAGTCTCAGGCTATTGTTTTGGATAGCCAGCTGGTAGCTTAGCCAGGTAGCCAGTAGCTAAATTAATCTAAAACACTGGTCACGTGCAGAGGGCAGGAACAAGCCGTTGAGTGTAAGTATTCATTGTGTCATTGTATGTTGGGGTGTGGGTTTATTAGTTTGTTTTGTGTGGAGGTTGGGGGTGTTCAATGTTTTGTGTGTGGTGGTGTTTATTTAAGTTTATCTTAGTCCACACAGATGCTACAACATTATTACCATTGCAGAGTTTATCAGGACAATGCCGTAATGCATGGTGTCAACATGATATATGACAATTAACAGTAATGTTAAGACCCCAATATTATACTACTGGACATAATCTCATGTCAAAGGCATGTAGCATATCATATGTAGGGGGTTAAGTAAAAGGTTGCCATGCATTTTTAAAGGAAACATTTACATCACTACAAAATTACAAAATCACTAATATTCTTGACATCCTTATTCAGTAAACAACACCTTTGGAAGAGTGAAGTCAACTCTTCATGTACAATAAGAGGAATAATAGGAAAAAAAGATATAATTAAAGAGCACTGAGTAAAGAGTTATGTCTGCTGAATATATCTGCTGAAGATTTTTATGATTCTTTTGTCCTTTAGACTAAATCATTTCAAAGAGCAAAGCTGGATTTAGTAGTGTGGGTATTATGCCTGCCACATAATTCTATGCAGTCAGGCAGATCGTGAGGCCGATTTGAATCTCTCAACAGTTTCAAAAGGTCTCCAGTTATCAGGGTGATCTTAAACAATGGACTTCCCAGATTATCCTGTGGTCTATAAACCAAGCTTTAGTCCTTTGATCTCCTCCCAGTCATGTCAGGGCCACTCCGGTTGTGATTGTAAATATTAAACGTGTTCAAATGTTGAATTGACATCCTGTAGTGTGGGGTGAACACTGATTCCCTGGAGTAACACAAGATGTTAACGTAATGCCAGAAAGGCCCTCAATGAATGAGAGTCGAGCGGAATGGAACTTGCCAAGAACGTCTGGCGCAAACTTACAGTTTACAGTTGACAGACACAAATTTTCCACATCCACCATGTTTGTTTAGATGGTTGTAGTACTTGTGTCCAGTCTCAAGACCATAGACTACAGGTCTCAGTCTTGTCTCAGTCTCAGGGTAAGATGGACTCAGTCGAGTGGAATTCTTCTGTCTGAGACAAGTGAAAGCTGGATTACTGAATATCAACAAAAGCGAATAAACAGAGTAAAGCAATTCTTCCTTCGTACAAGGGGTTCCCAGACTTTTGCAAGTTGTTGGCATACAAACAAGCACAAAAGCTTTCACAGATTTACCAATATTGGAAATGTAGCGTTGCAGTATTTGTAGCATTTCCACAAGGTTTTGAGAATTTGAACCATTGGTCGGGACTCTTGGCGTAGATAATCTAAAAGTATGTGGACAGACCATGTAGTGTTGGGATGGTTTAACAAAGGTCAAGAACTAAAAAATATATGAAATATACCACGTGTGGCATCTTAATTAGTGTGGGGCCAGCATTAATGGCTTGAAGGACAAAGGAGTGATGCTGCTTTCTGTTTGAATCAGCAATGTAATTTAGGAACTTCAGAAACCTTCAGTGGATGACATCACTGAATATATTACTCAATGTTATGAAAATGTTAATTTATCACTAAACAGTCATTTAAAATGCTTTGTCAAAGGTATTTACATTCATTACTCAGGTAGAAGTATAGATACTAGGGTTTAAAAATACTTCAGTAGAAGCTGAAGTATCAACTCAAGCGTTTTATTGAAATGAATGTGTAAAAATACCATTAAGGACAAAAGCTTAGGCTGCACCACCCAAAGGCCCACCTCCCCAAAAACCCATTCTTCTAAAAGCCATAATGAGTATAATGTTATATTAAAATGTTAATGTTGATAAATTTGGGATGCGCTAAGCTTCCTGTTTCAGCCGCATATCTATTCAGAAGCATATCTGTGTACTACTGAACATTAACATGTGTTTCATGGAGCAGAAGATATGATGACTAGTTGTCTATAAGTATTGTAATGAAGTCAAACTTCAAAGACATGTTATCAATAATCTTTACTGGAATGTAAATGTACATGAATGAAAACAAGCTGAAATGAAATAGGAGTAACGAGACTATGTTTAAAATGTAAGGAGTAGAAGGTACTGATAATGGAGTGTAAATGTAAGGAGTTGAAAGTACTGATAATGTAGTGTAAATCTAAGGAGTAGAAATGACTGATAATAGAGTGTAAATGTAAGGAGTAGAAAGTACTGATAATGGAGTGTAAATGTAAGGAGTAGAAAGTACAGATAATGGAGTGTAAATGTAAGGAGTAGAAAGTACAGATAATGGAGTGTAAATGTAAGGAGTAGAAAGTACTGATAATGGAGTGTAAATGTAAGGAGTAGAAAGTACTGATAATGGAGTGTAAATGTAAGTAGTAGAAAGTACTGATAATGGAGTGTAAATGTAAGGAGTAGAAAGTACTGATAATGGAGTGTAAATGTAAGGAGTAGAAAGTACTGATAATGGAGTGTAAATGTAAGGAGTAGAAAGTACTGATAATGGAGTGTAAATGTAAGGAGTAGAAAGTAATGATAATGGAGTGTAAATGCAAGGAGTAGAAAGTACTGATAATGGAGTGTAAATGTAAGGAGTAGAAGTAAAAAGTCAGCTGAAAAATAATTACTCCAGTAAAGTATAAATAACCAACATTTCTACTTAAGTAAGGTAACAAAGTATTCGTACTTCGTTACTTGACAGCTCTGTTTAAAAACAACCTCAGCAAGTTTCTTTTCGATGTTTTACAGTAACAACACATGAAACAACTAAACTGTGTGGATTCTCTAAATTAAGGAGGAACATTGATTCTTTGTTCAGGCTGTCCAGCTGTAATGTTGCAGAAGAGTGTACTGTTGCATTGGCTGAAGCTCTGAAGTCACATCTGCAAGAACTCAGTCTGCTGCATAATGATATTAGTCTCCGGAATACAGTCCCTGGCATCCAGGTCTACACATGATATAAACAGCGGAATGCAAAGAGACTGAAATGTGATCCTCCAGACAGGCAAGTTATTGAACTTGTTAAAACGTGCTCTTTAGAAGCTGTTATTTGGAAACCAAGAACTAAACTTTGCCATTAAACTTTGACTTTCTATTGCATTCTGATCTCAATGTATATGAGTGAGTGTATGCAGTTCCAGTGATCCACGCTGTGTCTGCATTTTCACCTTTATTTTACAAACTAGATACAAAATTTCATAAATAAAACTCATAAGTTACATGTACCTAAATTCATGGAGAATGGAAAAAAGGAAGAGAAACATTTCAAGCTAGATGAACAAATCACAAGTTTTAAAAGTGTGTCTAGGAAGTGTTATTGCATTATGCTGTTACGATCAGTGTTGTCCATTCGAAAAGAAAATACATTTATTATATAATACATTCAGTTCTTCATTCCCTTTTGCATATGAATAAAACAAATGTTCCATTTGAGCTCTTCTTATATTTCTTATACCAAAACAACACTGTTGTATGTACATATATAATCCCGAAGCTGTAGGGTATTTAGTGCGTTCTTAGTGAGTGCTGTGACATACGTGATTCTCTAGAATATAACCCCCCCAAACATGGGCTGGCTCCTTAGACGCAGCTTAAAGAAACTTGTAGATTAGAATTTAGACTGCAAGTCCAGGACTAGGCTTAGTCTGTGTCAGGGAAATGGTTTAAGGCAAAAGGGTTTGTGGGTGAACAGACAAATTGCAGTAACAAGTTTTCTAAAGGGCAGTGTTCATAAGGCTACATGACACCTATGTAAGCCCCGAATAACAAGTGACATAAACTTACATAAACATTCTCAAGGGCTTATCCAACAGCCATGAGTAGTTATAAAAACTGCTTTAGTAAACTTTGATTTTGAAGTTGACGTAACACCTTTATCAAGTGACATTAGATTCTCATGACTACTTCTTGGGGGTAGGGCTGTGGTTGAGATGGCATGGCTAATTTGTTGCAACACTGAAATGACCCACTGTATAACAGATATAAGTCACATTATTACGAAAAACTAATATCCAGCAGACTGAGACTCAATAAGGTCCTGGTAGGTGGTCACAGGTATCTGAAGCCATGCTGACTGCAGTGCATCCCACAGCTGCTGGAGGGAGCTTGGAGGAGGATCCACAGAGCCAACACCACCATCCAGGTGGTCCCACAGATGCTCAACTGGGAATTACGTCTGAGCAATTACAGGTCCAGGGTAGTGCTTGGAAGACTTGGTTAGCTCTTCCAACCAGTGTGGGACATTTCTAGTCGTGTGACATGTTGCGTCTTGCTGGAAGATCCCATCCACCCCAGAGAAGACAATCAGCATGTATGGTGTACGTGATCTGCAAGGATGGCCTCAGACCCAAATCGGTTGAGAGGGTCTTCAACATGGATAAGAGGGTCGACTGTATAGTGAAAGCATTGACCCTGATACCCTTGACTCTGCAATGACAGAATCATGTATAGCAACGATCTGCTACTGGCTTGCGCTGGTGTGGCGTTTAATTTTAAATTTATGATGGGCTTATTTAGGTGTCAAGTGTAACCCAAACTGCAATTGTAGTGAAATTGCTTATCTAGTGGACACATTTGTTGAAATGTTTGGTGAAATGGCTGACCTACTGACAGAACGTTTTCCAGGCACATATCAAAAATTATGAATTTATTAATTACTGTGTCGAGAGATGTCTAGAGATGGGTTTTTAAAGTCACAAAGCATTCCCTTGTCCTGTGTTTTTAATCGATTGGTCAATGGCAACTTGAATAAATCTGGTCTCACTTCAATAAATCTGGTCACACCTAGTCATAACTTTGCTGTGGTCAATTCCAAGAGGACAGCAAGTCTAATTTTGAACCAAAAGGCATCGTAATGTAATGTTTTTACCTTTATATGTGCTTGGAAAATCAAAACCACCCAGTTTACATTGAGGGCAGGTGAACACTGGAGGGTTACAGTGAAATACAATGGTAGGAAATTTACAGGACTTTGGAGTGCAGTCTCATTGTTGAACAGTGTGGAGGTTGAGGGAATCCTTAACTCAACAGAGTGGAATGATGTTGCTAGAAAGAGAAACAAAAAATAAAACACTGATTAGTTACATTTTTAGGGTTAGGTACTGGAAAACATTGGGAAGTAAATAGAGCCCCGAGCCCCTTCGTAGTAGAACATACCTTATCTATTCTGTCCCATGGTCTGTATACTGCATATGTATTCATAGAAGAATTCTTCTTAGTCCAGTGATGCTTCTGAAATGCATCTGAAAAGAGTAGCTCTATGTCCAAGGCAGTAAAAGTCAGTCAGGTATATCCGAAGTTGGACGGAATGGATCCTGAGAAAACACACTCCAGTAGAAGATAATGATTGAACTTTGAATTTGAAGGACCAGGCGAAAAGAGAAATAATCCACATTCACTGAGAAGACCGCCATTCAGAAGATGACTTGGGAAAAGCTGTTTCCTTTTTGGGCGACTTGAGTCACACAACTGGTATCTTATTGCAGGGACTTGAGGTTCAATCCCAGTGATGCCATTTCCATTCATGTGTTTACTGCCTATCTACAGCAGTGCTAGCCAATTGTGGGCACCTACCATGGCACCCAGACAGAACATGGCAGTTAATGCTGCCCCAACATCATTAATTTGCCCTAAATTATGTGAGCAGCAGTGTTCCTTCTCCATTGATTGGGGTCATTGACAGGTGGGCAAAAAAATCTAAAAAACAATACACATTTCACAGTTCAAGACCCACTTTGCAGTCTCCAGAGCCAACAGTAGATGCAGATATGTGTCAAAAAGTCCTGAATCTGTATCAAAAGTCTCAATATTTTTGAAAAAAATTAAGCAATCAGCCTTCATTATTAGCGACAGGACACGTTAGACATCCCCTTTCAGGAAGACCATGAGGACCACAGGCATATAAATGTCCTTCTCCTCAGGGTAATGCAGGCTAGTCCATCAAAAACTCCACTATTCCACCGTCTCCTACCGTCCAAATCAGTTTAAAGTGCATGAGTAGGTAAATTATTATATCCCTCTTATTTTCATATGATCATCCATGAGGGGTAGAAGGTGTACTGAATTTGATTCCTTTGCTTGCAGATCAGGCAGGAACCTTTCTGGCTTGGATCTGCTGCATTCCAGCTCGGATTTCCTGAAGACCGCTCAAGAGTTTCTTCTGATGTGCGCTGGACGAGATTCCGATTTTGGCAAAGTCTCTGCAAAAGTGCAATGAAATCATTAGAGAAACTATGTGCGAACATTCAGTGGCCCAAAAAGGTTTTGGACATTTGTGCCAGACTTAAAAACATTTTGTTCATTGTGAAACAAAACGCTGAACCAGGTGGTATTAATTTTACACGGAGCGTTCCAAGACTAAGATTAATATTCAATCTGTTGATCTTTCCAGATTTGCATCCAAGATGGTTTTGAATACACAAGCTCACCAAAAACAACACTGCACGCAAAACAGTCCCAGACTCTGAGATTTCTACCTCTGTCTTTTACTGTAGCTGGTCTGGTTGGAGTTTTCTCACAGGCTAACTGTCTACCATCGGTCTGAAGTTTTGCTGGAAGTATGTATTCCTCTGAAATGAATTTGATTTTATGAAGTAATGTAAATGACTATTTTAACTATTATTATAGTTTATTGATTGAAATTAAATTACATGGTAAAAAAAAAGTGTCCAAATATTTTTGGGGCCACATAAACATGTTAACATATATATTAGTATCTAGTGCTTTTTGCTGTAAACTGTATTTCTTTATCTTTGTATTCACCGAGTTTACAATGTAAATGTTTCACAATGTTTTACATCCACATTTTATATGTAATGCACACGTCACTAAAATAATTACTAATTACTAAAACTATCCATCCATCCAATATCTTCCGCTTGATCCCGCTAGACGGGATCACATGGTCAACACACACTCACACCTATGGTCAGTTTAGAGTGAGGATCCTAACATGCATGTGTTTGGACTGTGGGAGGAAACCGGAGTACCCGGAGGAACCCACTCAAACACAGAGAGACCATAAACACTCCACACAGAACCACCCGGACCGGGAATCCAACCCAGATCATCTTACTGTGAGGAGACAGTGCTGACCACTACACCACCATACTGACCACTACACCACCATACTGACCACTACACCACCATATTAACCACTACACCACCATACTAACCACTACACCACCATACTAACCACTACACCACCATACTGACCACTACGCCACCATACTAACCACTACACCACCATACTGACCACTACGCCACCATACTAACCACTACACCACCATACTGACCACTACACCACCATACTAACCACTACACCACCATACTAACCACTACACCACCATACTAACCACCACACCATCGTACTAACCACTACACCACCATACTGACCACTACACCACCATACTGACAACTACACCACCATACTAACCACTACACCACCATACTGACCACTACACCACCATACTGACCACTACACCACCATACTAACCACTACACCACCATACTAACCACCACACCACCATACTAACCACTACACCACCATACTAACCAGTACACCACCATACTAACCACTACACCACCGTACTAACCACTACACCACCATACTAACCACTACACCACCGTACTAACCACTACACCACCATACTAACCACTACACCACCTTACTAACCACTACACCACCACACTGACCACTACACCACCATACTAACCACTACACCCCTGTGCTAACCACTGCACCACCGTACTAACCACTACACCACCGTACTAACCACTACACCACCATACTGACCACTACACCACCATACCGACCACTACACCACTATACTAACCACTACACCACTGTGCTGCCTAACAACATCTACAAGGTGGACCAGCAAAGTAGGAGTGTCTAATAGAGTGGACACAGTGTGTGTTGTGTGGTGTTTAAACCACCATATCAGCGTCACTGCAGTGCTGAGAATGATCCACCTCCCTAATAGTATCTGCTCTGTGGTGGTCCTGTGGGGGTCCTGATCATTGAAGAACAGAGTAATAAAGTATACAGAGAATCAGATGAACTACAGTCTGTAAGTGGAGTTCCTGTATGGTCAGTGGAGCTGATACAGTGGACAGTGAGTGCAGATACAAAGAGGCTTTAATGTTATAGCTGATCAGTGTATATATTTCCCTGTAACACCTGGCAGTCATCCGACTGATTGAAAACATCTGATTTCTATTTCATCTTCAAATTATCTGCTATTTTTAAAGGTTCACACACTGACTTTTATTAGATTTGGTTCTCGTAGTCTACTTTTAGGACTTCTGATGATATTATAGGTCACATTTATGTGAACATCTAAACAATTCAAAACTTTCAAGCACCGCTGTGTATATGTGTTTGTATGTAATGATACTCACTCCTGGTTCAGGTGTATAATACTCTCCAGGTTGTTGTGCCCAGCTGTCATGAAGTTTTCTCTGTATTTCTCCAGACCAATAGTTTTCAACCACTCTTCCACAGAACCAAGCGAAGGGGGAGGTTCTACAGAGGCAGTGTGGCTGAGCGTGGTCGGCTGAGGCCTGTAAAAAAATAACCCAGTAAGTCCTGTAATTCATCCATCCATCCATCCATCCTTCCATTATCTTACACTTTATCCTGCTAGTCGGGGCCACAGGGGGCAGGAGCATGGCTGGATTACTGACTGGGCCAAAACATTTTGCGATGCCTATCAACATTTATGATACAATATATTTTTATTTATGAGGGCCCTCCATTTTAAGGATCCTCTGACTTTTAGGGACCCCTTGGGGCCCCTAGTCATGCTTTTTGGGCCCCTAGCCATGCTTTTGGGCCCTAGCCATGCTATTGGGGGCCCTACCCATGCTTTTGGGCCCCTTATGAAAATGGACGAGGCGTTGTGGCACTGCTCTGACTTCGACTTCTGGCTATTAGGGGTCCTAGGAAAGAGGGGGGCATAATTTTAGAGGGCCCTGATTAAGAGAGCCCCTACCAGGGGGCCCTAGAGAAGAACAGGGCATACCATTAGATGGCCCTTGATCACGAGGGGCAACTTTTTGCCCAGGGGCCCAGACTATCCTTAATGATATAGTAGTACGTAGTACAGTCTAATTTTTTTGGTAAAGTGAGGACATTTTGCTGGTCCTACTTTAGGACATGTCATTTTTTCCAAAAATCAAGTTAAAAAAAAAATGAATAGAGCAGAAACTTAGTCTTGTGGATACTAAGGTTGAGGTTAGGTTTAGGGTTAGGTTTAGGTGTAGTATTATTTAGTTATAGTAAAACAAAGATCAATAGAAACCTATAGATGACCTTACTAATATAGTAAGACAAACATGTGTGTGTGTGTGTGTGTGTATGAATGTGTGTGTGTGTGTGTGTGTGTGTGTGTGTATGGAAGTGTATGTGTGTGCTTATGTGAGTGTAAGTGTGTGTGGTGTGTGTGTAGTGTGTGTGTATGAGTGTGAATATTTGTATGTGTGTAGTGTGTGTAGTGTGTGTGTGTATGAGTGTGTGTGTGTGTGTGTATGTAAGCGTGAATGTGTGTGTATGAGTGTGTGTATGTGAGTGTGAATGTGTGTGTGTGTGAGAGTGTATATGTGTATGTGTGTGTATTAGTGTGTGTGTGTGTGTGTGTGTGTATTAGTGTGTGTGTATGCATGTGTATATGTGTGGTGTGTGTCGTGTGTGTGTATGTATACGTGTATATGTATGTGGTATGTGTGTGTGTAGTATGTGTGTATGCATGTGTATGTGTGTGGTGTGTGTAGTGTGTGTGTATGTATACGTGTGTATGTATGTGGTGTGTGTAGTGTGTGTGTAGTGTGTGTGTATGTGTGTGGTGTGTGTAGTGTGTGTATGTATACGTGTGTATGTATGTGGTGTGTGTGTGTGTGTGTGCGTGTGTGAGTGTATACGTGTGTGTGTGTGTGCATGCGTGTGTATTAGTGTGTGTGTGTGTGTGTGTGTGTATGCGTGTGTATGTGTGTGGTGTGTGTGCATGTATACGTGTGTATGTATGTGGTGTGTGTGTGTGTGTAGTGTGTGTGTATGTATACATGTGTATGTATGTGGTGTGTGTGTGCGTGTGTGAGTGTATATGTGTGTGTGTGTGTGTGTGTGTATTAGTGTGTGTGTGTGTGTATGCGTGTGTATGTGTGTATGTATACGTGTGTATGTATGTGGTGTGTGTGTGTAGTGTGTGTGTATGCGTGTGTATGTGTGTGGTGTGTGTGTGTGTATTAGTGTGTGTGTGTGTGTATGTGTGTGGTGTGTGTAGTGTGTGTGTATGTATACGTGTGTATGTATGTTGTGTGTGTGTAGTGTGTGTGTAGTGTGTGTGTATGTGTGTGGTGTGTGTAGTGTGTGTGTGTGTATGTGTGTGTGTGTGTGTGTGTGTGTGTGTGTGTGTGAGTGACCTGTTCGTCTCTCCTCCTGTTCTCTTGAGGGACGCGGGGTTGCGGATGAGTTTGTCCAGCATGTTGACGATCTGGCTGAATTTGGGCCGCTCGCTGCGCTCTCTCAGCCAGCACTCCAGCATCAGCTGGTGCAGCGCCACAGGACACTCCATCGGCGGCGGCAACCGGTACCCCTCCTCTATTGCCTTTATCACCTAGGAAACAAGGTCAAAAGTAGGAGGGTGTCGACACTCACTGCGTTAAAACAGTCTGGGCTCTAATAAAACCTCGAACACTAAATTAAATGGTTAATATTAGCTTCATTATGAGCACCAAGCATGACATCAGTGCTGAAATTTCACCAACCAAATACTAATAGTAGAAATGTTGAAAACATGTTTAAGTCTTAAATTGTTTAAATGCTACGTCGCTTTGAGATGGATATAAAAGTTAACTAACAAGCCACGTAATAGAACAGGTTATTTTTATTGAAACACTTTTAATGAGAACTTAATTTAAGTATCTAATATTGGTGTTCTATATATATATTGTTTTGATTCAATTTCCAATTTTTAACTAATTCCTTATTTTTTATATTCCTTTATAATATACAGCCTACAAATACAACTCACAAGCAAAGAAGACGTCACTGTTCATAGTTCAGTTAGTGTTTTAATACAGAAACATAATAAACTGAACAAAGAGAATCATATTTCTCAGAGTTGACAATTATTGGCAAAGCACTGACAAACATATATGCAAATATGACACTGACATAAAAAAATATTCTATACTTTAAAGTATACTTTATGAAAATGTTTAATCTGTTTTCGGGCTGTTATGTACTTACATCCTGATTACTCATATCCCAGTATGGCCGCTCGCCGTATGACATCACCTCCCACATGACAATGCCATAACTCCACACATCACTGGCTGAGGTGAACTTCCTGTAGGCGATGGCTTCTGGGGCTGTCCAGCGAATAGGAATCTTTCCTCCCTGTGATTGACAGTTATGTTTTAACACTAATATACAGATCTGTAGTGCTCATCATAGACAAGTTGAGTACTGCCAGGTGCCATTATCAAATAACAACAACAAACAAATTAAATATATATATATATATATATATATATATATATATATATATATATATATATATATATATATATAGATAGATAGATAGATAGATAGATAGATATTGTCGCTGGCCAAGGAAAAACAAGTAACCCCAAAATAGTAACTTTACAATAGAAAATAAAAACTGTCTTTATTTTCAATGTAAGTAAATAGATTTTTTTTTTTTCAAAATTAATTTGGTTTCTATTGGTCCATTCATCATGAAATGTACACACGATGTAAACTTAAAAATAATAAAAAATGACAAAAAGGAAAAAGGATATATATATATATATATATATATATATATATATATATATATATATATATATATATATATATATATATATATATATATAAACATATACATATATATATATATATATATAAACATATACATATATAAACATATACATATAGATAGATAGATAGATAGATAGATAGATAGATAGATAGATAGATTATTTACATGGATAGAAGAGGACAACAGCAAATAGTTTACTGAGGGTCTTACCCGGGTGGTGTACGCTCCCTCCGGCTCGTCCTCCAGCACTCTGGACATGCCAAAATCGGACACCTTACACACCAGGTTACTGTTAACAAGAATGTTTCGTGCTGCCAGGTCTCTGTGGACGTAACTCATGTCTGATAGATACTTCATGCCCGAAGCGATGCCACGCAGGATGCCAACCAGCTGAATGACTGTGAAACGCCCATCATTCTTCTGTGGTTCACAAAAATACAGCAGTAGGTGACAAACAAGTCAGAGACTACAGATAACCATGACAGTTACCGTACACGGTTCCGGCAAAACTGAACATTATAATAAATGTCCTTTAAAAGTCAAGAGGAGAAATCATATACTGCTATTTAAACACATATCACTGCTGTCTGAACAAAACTCCAATATGAGAACTTTACAGGAGAAGGAAAAACATACTATACTTTTAAAGTAATGTAAAAAAAGAAAGTCATTTTGAGCTACAAGGATTTTCTAAGTAAAAAATTAAGTAAAAAAAAAAAGAATAGAAATACAAAGTTTTGTTCCAACAGCAGTGACATGTATTACAGTTACTTACAGAATAAATTCCATGTATATTTGATTTATGTTCTGCATCAGCAGGTTTCAGTTTCAAGAAATGGCAAAAATAAAATATTAAATTAAATAATTAATTATAAGTTAAATAAAAGTGAATTTTCCCACTGTGGCACTAATAAAGGATAATCTCATATTAAATTAAAATTGATTAACTTTTCTCTTTACTTAAGAATCCTAATGTGCTGGACATTGAATTATTTAAATGTATACATTTAGCTACGTTTATATATGTGTTCCCATGAGGTACTAGTAATAGTACTAGTACTAATACTAGTAACTAGTTTGGGTGAGGCTCAAATCACATGTTTGTCGATGATTTTCTAAGTAAAATGTTATTTAATATTAATTACAACATTAACATTTTAATACACAATTACAGTTTATTTGTTGAATGTGACACAAAAAAAAGCATTAGGTCTGTGCAAAATTCAGGCCACACTTCAACACATGTTAAAACTGTTGCATATGACTAGAATATTTTTATTTGTTTGGCATCATTATAATTATTTATAATTTTATTTCATTATTTTTACTTTGTATTGTAATCACCCTCAATAACTACGACTTTTTAAATTCCTATTAAAGTAAAACAAAACTTACTCTGAGAAAAGAATCCAGAGAACCGTTTTCCATGTACTCAGTAATGATCATAATGGGTTTACCTACAAAACACAAGAGATGCAGATTAATTAATTTTATTTACTTAGAACATAATAGGTTGTTGCAAAACAAACAAACAATGAATAAATAAATGAATAAAGAAAAGAAAAGAAAAGCAAAGATTTGAATATAGAGTGTTTTTCCATGAATGAAAGTTTGGATGTTGCACTGTGTTGCAAGGTCTTCTGCAGGGAGACCTCCAAATTCCCTGACACGTCCCTGAATTTTATTGACTAAAAAACTGAATTTTCATGAACAATAAATTAAAAAACAGGACATATTTGTGCTGAGCAGACAAAAAAACACATCTACAAGTTTAAACCCATTAATTTCTCTAGTTTTCAGTAGAAACCTTAAATATTTCACTACTTAAACACAACACACAATTTCTACTGCAGTGTATATTATCCTGGCATGTCCTGACAGGAGGCTGTGCATCTTCAGTGAAGTGACTGCCAGTATTAACCACTCAGACAATGTGGGAAACGTATGAAAATCTCAAAAAATGATTGAATCCCTAACGTTCAATGTCTGGAATACACTTCCATGATCTTTGGGAATTTTACTTCTGGATGATTACACTGAAAAGTCTTTGTGTTCAGTCAAAATATTTGCAAGTCGTGGACCTATCAGCACTTAAACTGCAAACTGCAACTTCTTTTTAAAGATCAGTCTTACTATCTTACTATCCTTTCAGTTCTCTGGCAATTTCACTATAAACCACCTCTTTTTTTGTAAATAGCTTTATTATAATCACATGGTCTTAATGCAGTTAGTTTTCTTAATACTAACTGTTGTATATTATACTAATATCACATTTGCAGTCAAGGTTTACTGGGTTTTTATATGTAATATTGATGGTATAATAATGTGAAATATAAAAATATGCATTTTATTTGGAGAACTATAACTTTTGGGCCAAAGATCATATCATTTTTTTAAAGGTTTTTAAAGGTGGATGTCTGGTTCCATTCACCACCACTGTTCGAACAGTTCTGGCTCTCTTCACTCTCTTTAATGACTTTGCTTACATCACAGGCCCAAATTTTGAAGACTAAATGACATTGCCCTTCAACAAGTGTTGCTATATGCCGAGCCGTAGCTATGCAGCACCAGACGTACGTTCAAAGGCAGACAAACAGACAATCCAGCAAAAAAACAACAAAGGTCTCTGTTATTCAAAGAGAACTCGTTGGCTGAGACTCGCTCGCGCTCTCGCGCTCTCGTGCACGTGGCTTCTGACTGACAGCTGCTTAATGGTGCGTTCGTAAAGAGGAAGTGTAGTTAAGCGAGAGTAGCCAGACGCATTGTCGGCCATCATTGTCGGCGTTGGCCTCCGCACTGACCTCCAGTCAGCTTTGACTGACAGCTCCTCATGAGGGCCAGAGGAGCAGCTGACCTCCGACCCCGCCTCCTCCTCCCCGCCTGCGTTTCCCAGCCACACCCCTTTTCATCCTCCACATTAAGATGCAAATGCATTATTTACTAGGTGCGGTTATGCGTGCGCGTGCGTCCGTGAGACTGGATTTGGCAGTGAACTCCACATGACGCAGTCACTTTTTAACGAAGCGCAAATAAGCTTGAAAAGGGGAATTCCACCAGGTTTTCTAAATTTCTGCTAAATTCTGTTTCCCAGATAAACATCTGTATCTTTAGTGTGAAAAGGTTCAGATGGTGTTTACAGTGGTGGTGATGGGAACCAGGCGTCTCCATGTCTATAACATATATACAAATATAGACATTTTATTTACTATTAAACCCAACAGTTAAATTATACGCACCTATAGAGTGTTTATATGGGATGTTGATGATGGAAAAATAGTAGAATTTCTAAAATAATAATATGTGTCCATAAATGTGTAATAATAAATATGTTTTAGGGTCAAAATATTCACAAAACTACCATAAAATAATGTTTACATATTAGGCTGTGTACATACAGTCATCCTTCTATGTGGGAGCTATTAGAGGTGGACGTCTGGTTCCTACTACAACCACTGTGAGTAATTCTGACTCAGTAAGTTTCTCTACAACAAAGCATTTCACATTAAACCACACGGAGTGACCCTGTTTACATCTTAAAACACAAATACAAACAAAAAAATAAATATTATAAGTTGTAGCTATAATAATTTATCTTTAAAGCAAATGTTTATATCATATAACACTAGAAAATACCAGCTGCCTTTTAATCTGTGTGAACATTTTATGGCATGTGAACTAATTAAAATGGTCGACATCTGCTAGAAATAAAATGTTATTTGTATTAACAGATGTTGAAAGGAAATTCAAGCCTGTTTTTCTAAATTTTAGCATAAATAAAGTTAAGATGTTTACAGAGTCAGAACTGTTCACAGTGATGGTGATTGTATCCAGAGGTCCAACTCTAAATGATGAACACATAATAGTTATGCTGCCTGATTTTTTAATGGTCTTGGCATAAAGTTATTTTGTCCAAAATGTATGATCCTGAGACCCAGACAAATAAAAGAAAAAATAAGTCTACTAGATGAAAAGAAACATGTCACCATGTTTTTTTTCCAAAAACATTTAAAATTATTTTTTAAGGGATGTCCTTTATAGTGAACAATGGGACATTGTTGATGACATATTTCTTGTTCTCTGTTCTGCATCACTTCAAAAACAAATCATAATGAAAAAAAAATGGTTTACCTTTTTTTATACCAATTCCCTTTTTGGCAGTATAGTAAATATTTCAAATGCACTGTATATGAACATAGACAGAAGCAAATAATAAAAAAAAAAATCCAGTTTTAAACAGTTTTAGGTGCACTAGCTAAACCTGCGTTAATCACTCCAAACCTTGAGCCAAAGTTTCACACTTTCCACACATAGTACCCAACTTCTCTTACGGTCCATTTTATTTTAATGTTCTATTTTTAAATGTACAATTATGTATCATTTCAAATAAGGAACAAATTAAATTAGTAATCAATTAAAAATAAATTAGTAATGAATTTACATGTTTACAGAGCTTACATGTTGCAAAATGATCTCTCAGTCAAATTCCTGTCACCTGTGATGCCATTAATTTCATGTAAAACCAGATTTAGTCTCAATGTCCACTACAAAGGACATCAAAAAAGTATGCTGTTAGGTAGTTAAATATTTGTGAATATCAATAAAAAGTGATTTGAGAACTAGCTACAACAGTTTTATACCTAAAACAGATCAATTATAAGATTTAAAACATAACAATGCATGTTATTTGATCATTTTTCTCTCTTGCTCCAATAAAATGTGGTCACTGAGAGGCAGCCATTTTTAAAAAGGTGGAGCTTCTGTTGTGAATGACACACCCCAACACATCATACATCAAGGTTTTAGCAAGGTACCTTATTTAATTTTTGAAATATCTTTTGGAGACTTTTTTCCACTCCAGAGTGCAAAAATGAATTACCAGGTCTATTTTTATTTTTTTTATTAATTCTTTTTTTTTTACCAATTTCTTTTTATTTTACATCATTTGAACAAGACAGCTGTTGTTTACATTGTTTTAAAATTTCATGACGAATGGACCAATAGAAATGCTCCAAAGTAGCTTGGAAAAAAATTCTGGTTCCATTGACTTACACTGAAAGTAAAGAGAGTTTTTGCAATTTTTAGAGATCCTTGTTTTCTTTGGACTTCAGTCATGTCCTGTCGGTTCATGGGATCACTTCATATATATATATATATATATATATATATATATATATGCATTCTAAAGCACAAAGAATTTATTATTTCAACACCATCAGCACTCCATATAAAACTCCATATAAAATAACTGGTGGGTTTGATAGTAAATAAAACCTCTATATTTGTGTTGTAGACACGGTGACACCTGGTTTTCATCACCACCACTGTAAAGAAAGATGAATCTCTACCCACTCTGACTGACTTCATCTCAGTGATTGAATTATGCAAATACGAAAATCTCTTTAAGATTTTTTTAAGATCTTTTGTCCTTCTCCAAAGAAGTTATTATAACATGTTATATATTTATTTTTTCTTACCATCAGCGGCACAGAATGTATTAAAAAGCGCAAGAAAGGAAAAAAGAGAAAGAGCCCAGCGGAAAGCCTGGCGTCTGAAAGGAAAGGACGGCCGAGGAGAAAAAGTGTGGGCCGAACTCTCGCTGTGGCCTCATTTACATACTCAGATTTAATTCACAGGCATTTACATTATGCAAATGAAGCATTCACTGCTTTCGCCGTAACAAAGAGCAGGAGACTTACGAGGGGTTTTGTGGCTTCTGAGGGACGTTTGAGAGATGAAAACTGAGGAGCTGATCATTTTCATAGAGCGCGTGTTGCTTTCTGCCTGCCAGTGTTCAGTATTCCAATCGCCATCAAAGAATCATAAATAATTAAAAGCCTTTGATGTGGCCAGCTGGTCGTAACCGGAGCAGGGTTACTTTTAAAAGGATTACAATCGCCAAAATATTTCATTAAATCAAATTTCATGAAAGGTTGAATATACAAATCTGTGAAAGATGGATTGTTATAGTGGTGCTGGTTTTATGACTAATTGGAACGAACTAAAAGGAAAGAGCTGAGGGGGATTCTGATCTGTTCACCTGCTCGCTCCTAGCAGACAAACCCACAATGCAGTTCTACTATAGTTCTACTCTGGAAAATATATGTCTGCTATAGAACTGTGAACAACGCTTACACACAGTCACACTGTTAAGGGGAATTCCACTGAAATCCCCAAAATTTATATGTAATAGAACAGATGCAAACAAAGTCAATTACGGGGGTTCATGTAAAATGTTTAGCTCAGAGTTGCTCACAGTGGTGGTGATAGTAACCAGACATCAATAGTGATGCTAAAATATGTTTTAGGGCCAGAATCTTCTTAAACTTAAAATAACGTTGCTGTAATAAACTTTCAAGCAAATCTCTATATTATAGAACTCTAGAAAATACCAGCTGGCCTTTAATCTGTGAGAACATTCCATGGCAGAAGAACTAATACAAATGTTTTTCTAAATTAAACAGTTAAGATGTAAATAAAATCATTCAGAGTGGTTGATGTTAAAAGCTTAGCTCAGAGTTGTTCACAATGGTGGTGATAGTAACCAGACATCAATGTTGATGATGGAAAAATAGCAAAAAATCCAAAATAATACATTTACTTTTGTGCTGCATGTACCATAAATATGTTTTAGACATATATATATATATTCTTTCACTATGGAGATTATTTTCAGATTTAGCTCTAATTTACTTTCAACAACATTATACTCTTTACTGTAGGAACAAAACAATTGTTCAGTATTCAAGTAATATTTAATGTACCTGTCATTTTTTTTACATTCTGTGTAAATTTGATATTGAATGACTTCAGGTTCAATTCATTTACATTAAAAGTAAAGTTTGCTCTCACTTCTCCTGTATCAGGTTATCATTTCTGAAATACAAGGTTTTGTTCTGACAGCAGTGATATAAACTCAGATGACGTGTGTAAGCTCACTGAGGGTGTAGATAGTAAATAAAATGACTATGTGTTGAAGACATGGTGAATCTTCTGGTGCCTCTAAAGCCCCAAACTGATATTTTGAAACATAAGTGGAATAATTTCCCTATAATTCACTCTTACAGTAAAACTCAGTAAAACTCACTGTAACACTGTTACCAGTACCATAACAAACAAGTTATAGGTTTACCTCTGATTCCCCAACACATTAACATTTCTTACTACTCCTTCAAACCCATGTACATAACGTATATATATATATATATATATATATATATATATATATATATATATATATATATATATATATATATATATGCATATGTCTATATTATTTTTCAGCTGACTTTTTACTTCTCTTCCATATATATATATGGAAGAGAAGTAAAAAGTCAGCTGAAAAATAATTACTCCAGTAAAGTATAAATAAACTACATTTCTACTTAAGTAAGGTAACAGAGTATTTGTACTTTGTTACTTTACACCTCTGTATGTGTCTATACACAGTGTGTGTGTCAATACACACACACACACACACACACACATATATATATATATATATATATATATATATATATATATATATATATATATATATATATATATATATATATATATATATATATATATATATATATATATATATATGTGTGTGTGGGTGTGTGTGTGTGTGTGTGTGTGTGTGCATGTTCATTATTGCTGAACTCGTATACGTCTGGGAGGAGAACTGTCTAAAACAGTGTATTTTGGCACTAACAGTGTTTTTGCTTGTAATAAACGTCTAAGCTCGACCTCAGAGACCGAAAAGAAAAGTGTGCACATACAAACACACACAGCGCTGTAGGCTATGGAGACGTACATATAGGGTGACACTTGAATGCCCAAAACACACTGAGTCACTCTCTCCCGCTCTCTCGGACCCCCGCGGTAGGGCTGAAGGCTAAAGAGCTGCAGATATAGGGTGACGGCTGAACCCACCGAACACATTTAGATGTGACAGTGTGATTAATGGCTCTCAGAGTGTTCCGGCTTTACTGAGCTTTTTACAACACCTACTACATCTGGAACCCACAAACTCTGAGTGTGTGTGTGTGTGTGTGTGTGTGTGTGTGTGTGTGTGTGTGTGTATGTGTGTGTGTGTGTGTGTGTGTGTGAAGAGAAAGTCTTTGTCAGTTCTTTGCAAGGCTACACAAAAACATACACACACACACAAACATACACACACACACACATTAAATTTTTCCTACATCCCTCTGTCCGCCTCTCTCTATTTTCACCACCATTTTGTTATTAATATATGCAAATGAGGCTTCTTCTTATTGGCTGCCTCTTATTGTGCTGTGTTCCAAAAAAACAATCCAGCTGAAACACCCCTTATGACCTCAGCGTGAAGATGGCAGATGGAAGTAAATAGTTGTTTTCCGTGACATCACAAAAACAATTAATTCAACACAGGCTGTTTAGTTTTCAATTATATTAACAATAATAATAATAATAATATATAATATAAATTACTGCATAAACACTTGTAATGATTAATCATCCACTATTAATGTTTTTTTTCTGTATATACTACAATATTAAGCATCTACTATACATGATTTAATATCTATTATTAACTAATCAGTTTCTACTGTAAATCATTCACTGACTACTATATTGTTGTTGTCCAATGAAAACCATGCATATCTAGACTGGCAACTTTACAGAAGAGATCAAAAGTCTTTACTTTTAATGTAAATCAATGGAACCAGAAAATTCTTAGAGCTATTGAAATACATGTTTTTCTTTGGATGATATATTTTTATATATATTATATTATTATGTATTATTTAATATGTATAATAAGTTATTCTCTTTCTACTTTACATTAATTAATATCTATAATAAATTATTCAGTTCAGTAAACTCTTCAGTAACTTCTATGAAACTCTGTATGTATGTTCTGTAGTCATGGTAACGGGTAAAACTGCTGGCCCTTTGAAAGGCTCTTTATCTGCTTTTGGAAAAAAAAGCTCAATTGAAGGCTCACACTTACATTTGGTGACCACTCCCTCTAGGTGGATGATGTTGGGGTGGTCAAACTGACCCATCACGCTGGCCTCGCTCAGGAAGTCCCGCTTCTGCTGCTCCGTAAAGCCCGCCTTCAGCGTTTTAATGGCCACACAAATTTCACGCTTTCCAGGAAACTTCAGACGACCACTGCACACCTCGCCAAACTCACCTAAACACACACACATTGGTCTTATTACGCAGCAGTATGTACAATTATTCATCTGTAATTATTAATTCTTCTATTATCATATTCTATGTGTCTGTATAAACTATTATTCATGCTATTTCCAAGACAACACTGGGGCGGCCATCTTTGTTTTCTTTGTGTTAGAACTTAGCTGCCTGCAGATACGTTGATACTAATTATAAGAAAAACGACAACAAACATATAAAATGATTAGCATAACATGTTCAGGGAGTCAGTAATTAGAAGAAGAGGAAAACTTGTCTTGAACAACAGAGTTACAAACACAGCACATAAAGATCAGAGTGTTGGGGGGCCGCCTTCCAAAGAAGACCACCTGCGTCTCTGACTGAAGCTCTAAATTTAAAACCTTCACCCAAACCTCCGTATGTCTGCTCTTACCATTCTGTGGAGGAGAACCAGCACCAGAGCTTCCTTATCCAGAGAACTGTCTCACTTATGAAGCTCCGAGGAAGCAGACGTGTCGGTGCTGGTGAGTCTATCAGTTAAGAACTGTCTTCTGATCAGTGTCCACCGCGCTAGGCAATCTGGACTGTAACTAACACCCACGCAGAGTGGCTCGGGCAGCTGCTGGACTTGGGTTTAACCGGCTTTCAGAAATATAAACTCACCGTCTGTGTGTAGGAGGACACGCCCACCTTCCCACTGTGCAGGTACTGATACGCTTCAGTACTTTTATAGTTTTTCATTACTGAACCGTCTACACCTTCCGAGAGTACAGAATAATTAAACATGTCTCCATAAGTAACCTCAGACCACCTTCTCATATCATCCACCCACTGTGTTATTAACCTCAGACCACCTTCTCATATCACCCACTCACTGTGTTATTAACCTCAGACCACCTTCTCATATCACCCACCCACTGTGTTATTAACCTCAGACCACCTTCTCATATCACCCACCCACTGTGTTATTAACCTCAGACCACCTTCTCATATCACCCACCCACTGTGTTATTAACCTCAGACCACCTTCTCATATCACCCACCCACTGAGTTATTAACCTCAGACCACCTTCTCATATCACCCACCCACTGTGATATTAACCTCAGACCACCTTCTTATATCACCCACCCACTGTGTTATTAACCTTGGAGGAGACAGTGTTGTCCTATTTTAGCTTCTTACTGTCTCTCTGGTCTCCTCCCAAGTAACTGTATTCATTTTGGTTAGCTGAGCGGAAGTTCTAACACAAAGGCGGAAGAAACACACGCTTGAAAGTGGGTGTGGCCAAATACGGTGAATACCGCGTCTGTATACTGTGTTATACACACTGCAGCTTCCTGTTGAGGACCAACAGCTAGAAACATTAATCACACTTACCGATGCCAATGACCTTCTCAATCTTAATGCAGGACGCATCAATCTCTTTAGCAAACTCTCTGATGGCCTGGTTGGGGTCCTCATAGGTGAAAGGGTCCACATAGACCCTCACTCCTGAAAAGAGAGTGCAAATATATGTGGTAAACCAGTAGTATATGTTCACATGCACTTTTAGAAGATTCGATAAATCATCACTTCTTTAATAGGCTGCGTAATGAATGTGATCTAGCGAACATGGAGATGTACAGACATATGAATAAGAATGTTCTTCACACTTCAGTGGCCTTTTTTAATTGTTGTTTGAAACAAATCAGTAATAAGCGTTTCTGATCTGATGCCATAAACAATGGTTGGTTGAGTGTAGTGGATTACACTGGAGCCTTCATGCTGCAGTCTGGGCTTCAATTCCCCACCTGAGTAACTACCTTACACTATACCAGTAATAACACTCCTAACACTACCTTCACCTACTTTCCTTCAACTAGTTGCTAAGGAAAAAATAGTAATATATATATATTATGTATGTATATGTATTAGACATATAATTCCCACCTGGCTGGTGCTTGTCTTCATCTTGTTTGGCTTTGCTGTATTTGGCCCTCCTGAAATGAAAACAGCTAGTTTATCAGCAGCAGAACATCATTAGAGTGTAAGTAATAATAAATCTATAATAAAATATATATAATAAAAATAATAACTTACCTTTTGCCGATGATGAAGGTGCAGGCGACGATGAGGAGGAGGATGATGGTTCCGCCTGCAGACAGCAGGAGTACAGTGGGGCTCACGCCCTCCCCCACCACAGGAGATGGCACTGAGAGAGAGAGAGAGAGAGAGAGAGAGAGAAAGAGGATGTAGAAAGAGATAGAGAGAGAGAGACAGAGGGAGAGGAAGAGAGAGAGAGGTAGAGAGAGGTAGAGAGAGAGAGAAAGAGAGGTAGAGAGAGAGAGGGAGAGAGAGAGGTAGAGAGAGAGAGAGAAAGAGAGGTAGAGAGAGAGAGGGAGAGAGAGAGGTAGAGAGAGAGAGGTAGAGAGAGAGAGGTAGGGTGAGAGAGAGAGAAAGGTAGAGGGAGAGAGAGAGAGGTAGAGAGCGAGAGAGAAAGAGAGGTAGAGAGAGAGAGGGAGAGAGAGAGGTAGAGAGAGAGAGGTAGAGAGAGAGAGGTAGGGTGAAAGAGAGAGAAAGGTAGAGGGAGAGAGAGAGAGGTAGAGAGCGAGAGAGGTAGAGAGAGGGAGTGAGGTAGAGAGAGAGAGAGGTAGAGAGAGGTAGAGAGAGAGGTAGAGAGAGGGGGAGAGGTAGAGAGAAAGAGATTTTAATAATACTGTCTCATTCTTCCTTCTTAACATTCAGTTCACGTCTGTTAGTTCTGTATTTAACGTCTCGCTCCTGACTCGTTCACATGCTCCGCCGTCGCCCCAGCTGACCGATTCAATCTGCTTCCAGAGGAGCTGGTGAGTGTGGATGTCCAGACTGGTCAGTATGTGGAGCTGGATGCAGTGAGCGAGCGTGCACTGACATCACAATGGAAACACTTACTGTATGTAGATCATCAGACAATAAAATACATAAAAGAATACATTAATAAATAAATACATTTCTGTTTTTGTTAAAACACCTATAACCTTAAACTATTCTATAAGCCTGGTGTAATATTACTGACATATAGACTTTAATACTTGGACTTTTATTATTATTTTTTAAATAAATAATAATACACTGATACTGCATTCATTATTATTATAATTTTTTTTTATTATTAGTAGTAGTACATCCTAAAACACCATTTTTCATATTACAGTGATCTCCAAAAGTCCTGGAGAGCTACTTTATTGCAGAGTTTAGTTCTAACTTGTGTCCAACAATGTGTCCCACACCCCCTTACATCTAGTGCATCTCCTCCAGCCAATCAGGGACTTGAGAAGAGGCTGATTAGCTGGAGCAGGTGTGACTGATTGTAGTTGGAAACAGGCTTGGTTTAAAGTGGAGTCTATGGACCCATATATACTGTATATATATATATATATATGATACAGATGATTTAATAAAATATCTGTTCTCAGACGTCCACACTCTACTGTATGTTTATTTTCTGAGTCAGTCTCTTCTCACCTGAGTTGGTCATGACCTCCAGCGGAGCGCTGAAATCTCCGTAGCCGGCCGCAGTGCGAGCGCGCACGTGAAACACGTAGGAGGTCAGAGGGGTCAGGTCCTTTATGTTCACGGTACGAGACGTGGTCTTCACGATACGGTAACTTCTCTCGTTCTGCTCCTGAGAGAGAGAGAGAGAGAGAGAGAGAGGAAGAGAGAGAGAGTAATACAGAGAGTGTGTGTGTGTGTGAGAGAGAGAAAGTGATAGAGTGAGAGAGGGAGAGAGAAAGAGAGACAGTGATAGAGATCGGAAGAGAGAGAGAGAGAGTGAAAGAGAGACAGTGATAGAGAGAGAAAGAGAGAGAGAGAACGAGAGAGAGAGACAGAGAGAGAGACAGAGAGGGGGAGAGAGAGAGAGAGAGAGACAGAGACAGAGAGAGTGTGTTTGAGAGAGAGGGACAGTGATAAAGTGAGAAAGACAGAGTGAGAGAAAGAGAGAAAGAGAGACAGTGATAGAGAGAGAGTGAGAGAGAGAGAGAGAGACAGTGATAGAGAGAGAGTGAGAGAGAGAGAGAGTCAGTGATAGAAAGAGAGAGAGAGAGAGAGAGAGAGAGAGAGAGAGAGAGAGAGAGAGAGAGTCAGTGATAGAGAGAGAGAGGGAGAGAGAGAGAGTCAGTGATAGAGAGAGAGAGAGAGTCAGTGATAGAGAGAGAGAGAGAGAGTCAGTAATAGAGTGAGAGAGAGAGAGAGTCAGTGATAGAGTGAGAGAGAGAGAGAGAGAGAGAGAGTCAGAGAGAGTCAGTGATAGAGAGAGAGAGGGAGAGAGAGAGAGTCAGTGATAGAGAGTGAGTGTGAGAGAGAGAGAGAGAGTCAGTGATAGAGAGTGAGTGAGAGAGAGAGAAAGAGTCAGTGATAGAGAGAGAGAGATAGAGAGAGAGAGTCAGTGATAGAGACAGTGATAGAGAGACAGTGATAGAGAGAGAGAGTGAGAGAGTCAGTAATAAAGAGAGAGAGAGTGAGAGAGTCAGTGATAGAGAGAGAGAGAGAGTCAGTAATAAAGAGAGAGAGAGTGAGAGAGAGAGAGACAGTGACAGAGTCAGTGATAGAGAGAGAGAGAGTCAGTGATAGAGAGAGAGAGAGTCAGTGATAGAGAGAGAGAGAGAGAGAGTCAGTGATAGAGAGAGAGAGAGAGTCAGTGATAGAGAGAGAAAGAGAGAGAGTCAGTGATAGAGTGAGAGAGAGAGAGAGTCAGTGATAGAGTGAGAGAGAGAGAGTCAGTGATAGAGAGAGAGAGAGAGAGAGAGAGTCAGTGATAGAGAGAGAGAGAAAGTCAGTGATAGAGAGAGAGAGAGAGAGTCAGTAATAGAGTGAGAGAGAGAGAGTCAGTGATAGAGTGAGAGAGAGAGAGAGAGAGAGAGAGAGAGAGAGAGAGTAAAGGATAACGGAAGGAAAGAGGAAGGTTAGGAGTTCAGACGTGCGGAAGTCTGCTGGTTATTTCAGTCGTGTCAGAACTTCCTGTTTATCTCCTCCGGCTCTACAGAACTACGTCTCATCGCTCCTCTCACCTTCTCGTAGTATTTGACCTCGTACTCCAGTATGACTCCGTTGGCTTTCTCAGGCTCCTGCCAGAACAGAGTGAGGGTGTCCCGCGTTACGTCCTTACTCTGGACGGACATCACCGTAGACGGAGCTTCGGAGAGACGGAGAGAGAAGTTAGTGAAAGTTCAGAGACTTTACAATAAACTACACCTGAAAACACTCAAACCTGCCAAACGTGCTGACCGTCAGTGCTGAAAGTAGCTGAGACAGTATTTGAGCTGCTTGTTTTTTAGGTATAGATAGATCATGTAGATGTTTGTATACACAGATTTTTTTCAGAAACTCTGTTTAAATAAACATTTAAGAAGCAAACAAAGTCATTCAGGTTGGTTTGGTCTTCACTTTCAGTGGAAGTCAATGGAACCAGAATTCCAAGTTATTTTGGACTATTTCTTTTGGTCCATTCATGAAATTTTCACACAATGTAAACGGCAGCTGCTGCATTCACATATTATAGAAAAATTGAAAATCGATAAAAATGCAGGCATGCATATTTTCAATACACTGTAGAAACTTTTAGATTTGAAACTGCAGTATATCAAAATGCATACAAAAATATTAAAAGCTAAAAATCCTACAGAATATACACTCAAACGTAAAATAACATATGTACAACTACACAATGGCGTAGATTTGCTCTTGACATTGATGGGGACCTATGTAAACGCAACTTTTGTTGTTTTCTCTTTGCTCAGTGATAAAACGATTAAGGACTGATATACTACATATGCTATTCTACATGCTTTTAAACTAGTCTGAATAACAATTCACAAAGTAATTAATTAATTAAATAATTAATTAATTATATAATGTTAAATTAATGTTAAACTAATAGCTGATAAAGAAGTAGTTTAGACTTCAGTTTACTTCACAGCCATAGTGCAACTGAAACAGGTCTCATACATCAGCAGTAATAAAAGTAGATGGAGCTTCATCATCTCCACAAACCCAACAACCTAACAATCACGGAACAAACAATCTCTCTCAGTGTGTCAATCAAAGTACAAGACACACACACTGACATCACAATGGAAACACTTACTGTATGTAGATCATTAGAAAATAAAACAAAACATTAATAAATAAATACATTTCTGTTTTTGTTAAAACACCCATAAGCTTAAACTATTCTATAAGCCTGGTGTAATATTACTGACATAAATCCTTTAATACTTGGACTTCTGATACTGTGATATATATTGCAACACATGTTAGTAGCTTATATGAGACAACTTATATAATTGTTTCATTTGTTTTGTATTATTATTAAAATAAATAATAATACACTGATACTGCATTCATTATTATTATTATAATTATTTTTATTACTAGTAGTAGTAGTACATCCTAAAACACCATTTTTCATATTACAGTGAAGTTCTGGAGAGCTACTTTATTGCAGAGTTTAGTTCTAACTTGTGTCCAACAATGTGTCCCACACCCCCTTACATCTAGTACATCTTCTCCAGCCAATCAGGGACTTAAGAAGAGGCTGATTAGCTGGAGCAGGTGTGACTGATTGTAGTTAGAAAGTCCATGGAACCATATATATACATATATAAAATATATACATATATTTTATATATATATATATATATATATATATATATATATATATATATATATATATATATATATATATATATATATATAAATATATACTACACTGCTAACAACCAAACATAGCTACAGAGTTCCATGTAACAGCAGGGAAAGAGACACAGCCAATCACACTGGCCCATATGTGATACAGGGAGGTAGGACTCGAGTAGAGAACCTGATTTAACCCTTTCTGCACTTCTAGGTTAACGAGACCTTGACAGACCAGGGGTATTTTCGGAGGGGATCAAATTATTGGTGGGGACACATGTGACACATGCACAATAACTGTGGTTTACATGCGACTCCACTCGTCCTTTATTTGTTTGGAAGCCAGTAAAGGAATTAAACCCCTATTCAGATATCTCTCGGGGCCTTCTGGTCAGTGGGCTCCTTCCACTCTCTCTCTTTGTGTTCCTCAGATACCGACTGGATCAGAACAGGATCTGGAATGCGTTGCGCCTCTGCCTCTGGATTAAAGCGCTGGTCTGCTTTGTGTGCATGTTTGGTTTTTGTGTTGAACCTTGTTTTGTCCCGGCTGAGAAAGTCAAACAGAGTTAACGTGACTGAGGGAGAAAACAGTTTCAGCTTCGGCTCCGCAGCCAGTCCGGCATCAGAGCACAAACAAAACACAGAGAGGCTTGGACTGTGTGCAGCTATAAAGGAGTTTCTTAGAACGGCCTAGAAAATACAGGACATCAGTTTCAAGGTCAAATGCAGGACTGTGTAAATTAAGGATGTAACTATATACACAGATCAGCCATAACATTAAAACATGCTGTCCACTGTATCAGCTCCACTGACCATACAGGACCTACACTTTCAGACTGTAGTTCATCTGATTCTCTGTATACTTTATTACTCTGTTCTTTAATGATCAGGAGCCCCACAGGACCACCACAGAGCAGATACTATTAGGGAGGTGGGTCATTCTCAGCACTGCAGTGATTTTGACATAGTGGTGTTGTGTTAGTGTGTGTTGTGCTGGTGTGAGTGGATCGTTGGTTTGCTCACTAGGGGCTAGGACTGATTTATGACCATATCTGTTGTAAAAGGTCCATAGAAATAAAACTTTGACTTGATATTATCAACACTAAGCATATGGTCCTCTTTATCCTCAGTAAGGTCTGTAATAACAGTGTAGTTACACATGAACAGTGCATGTAACATTGATAATAACAGGAGTGCATTGTTGTTCATGTGTAACTACATAAGCTGCACTGCTGTAATCCATCTGTAACCATGGCTACATCACTAGAAGCTACATTGTTGTTCATGTGTAATTACATAAGCTGCACTGCTGTAATAATCTGTAACCGTGGCTACATCACTAGTAGTTACATTGGTGTTCATGTGTAATTACATAAACTGTACTGCTGTAATCATCTGTAACCGTGGCTACATCACTAGTAGTTACATTATTGTTTATGTGTAATTATATAAGCTGCACTGCTGTAATCACCTGTAACCATAGCTACATCACTAGTAGTTACATTGTTGTTCATGTGTAATAACATAAGCTGCACTGCTATAATCATCTGTAACCGTGGCTACATCACTAATAGTTACATTGTTGTTCATGTGTAATAACATAAGCTGCGCTGCTGTAATCATCTGTAACCATAGCTACATCACTAGTAGTTACATTGTTGTTCATGTGTAATTACATAAGATGCACTGCTGTAATCATCTGTAACTGTGGCTACATCACTGGTAGTTACATTGTTGTTCATGTGTAATTGCATAAGCTGCACTGCTGTAATCATCTGTAACCGTGGCTACATCACTAGTAGTTACATTGGTGTTCATGTGTAATTACATAAGCTGCACTGCTGTAATAATCTGTAACCATGGTTACATCACTAGTAGTTACATTGGTGTTCATGTGTAATTACATAAGCTGCACTGCTGTAATCATCTGTAACCGTGGCTACATCACTAGTAGTTACATTGTTGTTCATGTGTAATTACATAAGCTGCACTGCTGACATCCATCTGTAGCCATGGCTACATCACTGGTAGTTACATTGCTGTTCATGTGTAATTACATAAACTGTACTGCTGTAATCATCTGTAACCGTGGCTACATCACTAGTAGTTACATTGGTGTTCATGTGTAATTGCATAAGCTGCACTGCTGTAATCATCTGTAACCATGGCTACATCACTAGTAGTTACATTGGTGTTCATGTGTAATTACATAAACTGTACTGCTGTAATCATCTGTAATCATGGCTACATCACTGGTAGTTACATTGTTGTTCATGTGTAATTACATAAACTGTACTGCTGACATCCATCTGTAACCATGGCTACATCACTAGTAGTTACATTGTTGTTCATGTGTAGCTACATAAGCTGCACTGCTGTAATCATCTGTAACCGTGGCTACATCACTAGTAGTTACATTGGTGTTCATGTGTAATTACATAAGCTGCACTGCTGACATCCATCTGTAACCATGGCTACATCACTAGTAGTTACATTGCTGTTCATGTGTAATTACATAAACTGTACTGTTGTAATCATCTGTAACCGTGGCTACATCACTGGTAGTTACATTGGTGTTTATGTGTAATTACATAAGCTGCACTGCTGTAATCATCTATAACCATGGCTACATCACTGGTAGTTACATTGCTGTTCATGTGTAATTACATAAACTGTACTGTTGTAATCATCTGTAACCGTGGCTACATCACTAGTAGTTACACTGTTGTTCATGTTTAATTACATAAGCTGCACTGCTGTAATCACCTGTAACCATGGCTACATCACTAGTAGTTATTAATGTTATTGCATGTGTTGTTCATGTGTAATTACACTGTTATTACAGACACTTAAAATTGTACTGATTTCAAACAGCAAGATTCCCATATATGTTAGACGTGCACAGGTGTGTTCACTAAAGTTTCACTCAGACACTCAACAGAACATGTAATTTGATTGGATAATCAAACCTTTACATTCGATTGTGTGGAGCAGTGATTATAACCGCAGCTGCTGCTTTTGTAATAATACTAAGACTCGGACTGAGAATTGTTTCTGATGCCTGATTGCTCAGATTTCCAAGGGCTTAAGTGTGTAAGTGTGTGAGTGTGTGTGTGAGTGTGTGTGTGTGTGTGTGTGTGTGTGTGTTAAACAATCCAACTCGTCTCCTGCAGTGCAGCAGCATGACGGCGGGTTTCTCCTTCTTACAGATCCATCTCTCTCTACCCAGATCGACAGACTAAACATGGTTTAAGGGTCCGCCCCAAACCCACACCCCCACCCCCCCACTCACCCTTAGGGTCAACACCCTCCTAACCCCCAACACACTCTACTATAACACACACATCCATCACTCAGGCTGCTCTGACAGATATGAGCCTGTAATCGAGTTCGGTTTGGGGGGCCGGAGGGGTGATGTGAAAGTAAAGATCAGTGCTTCTGTGTTTTCACTGGAAGCAGCTCCACCGGTCTGTCCTACACAGAGGACACACATACAGTTCAACGACACCTGTCCGCATTCAGCTGACCGCACCGCTCAACAGACACAGAGCTGTTACTGTGGACGGTCGTGACATCTCAGTCGAGCTGTAGGATGATTTTTCTTGGAATGCAGAGCAGCTCCGGTTTCATCAGCTCGCACTGCTCTGCTATTTAATATATACAAGTTTTTGTGTTGTCATCAGCAACAACTATAAAAACTTATTTACTACCTAAGGACAGCAGATTATTATATTATTGTTACTTAATTAATAAGTTCTACCATATAAATTATGACCTATTTACTTAGTGACATACCAATAATTATGTATTATAAAAACGCATTACATTTAAGTAATAAAAACACAGTAATAACTATTTGTAACAATTATCTATGGTTTAAACAATATATTATCCCAATGATATTTATATACATGGGTTATAAAAAGTCTACAAAATGAAAATGTATATATATATATATATATATATATATATATATATATATATATATATATATATATATATATATATATAATTAAGAAAAAAAAGTGAAATTAAAGAAACAATTAAGTTTTATGTAATAATTTAAACAGGCTAAAAACTTCATAAGTAATTATTCATAATGTTCCTGACTGGTTTTATGAAACATAAAGTATAATTAAATATTAGGTATTAAAATGTTTATTAATTATTCAAATTATTCAAATGTCAGTAATTGGTTAGTATGGTGGTGTAGTGGTTAGTACGGTGGTGTAGTGGTTAGTACGGTGGTGTAGTGGTTAGTACGGTGGTGTAGTGGTTAATACGGTGGTGTAGTGGTTAGTATAGTGGTGTAGTGGTCAGTATGGTGGTGTAGTGGTCAGTACGGTGGTGTAGTGGTCAGTATGGTGGTGTAGTGGTTAGTACGGTGGTGTAGTGGTTAGTACGGTGGTGTAGTGGTTAGTACGGTGGTGTAGTGGTTAATACGGTGGTGTAGTGGTTAGTATAGTGGTGTAGTGGTTAGTATGGTGGTGTAGTGGTCAGTACGGTGGTGTAGTGGTCAGTATGGTGGTGTAGTGGTTAGTATGGTGGTGTAGTGGTTAGTATGGTGGTGTAGTGGTCAGCACGGTGGTGTAGTGGTTAGTATGGTGGTGTAGTGGTTAGTATGGTGGTGTAGTGGTCAGTATGGTGGTGTAGTGGTTAGTATGGTGGTGTAGTGGTCAGTACGGTGGTGTAGTGGTCAGTACGGTGGTGTAGTGGTCAGTATGGTGGTGTAGTGGTTAGTATGGTGGTGTAGTGGTTAGTATGGTGGTGTAGTGGTCAGCACGGTGGTGTAGTGGTTAGTATGGTGGTGTAGTGGTTAGTATGGTGGTGTAGTGGTCAGTACGGTGGTGTAGTGGTCAGTATGGTGGTGTAGTGGTTAGTATGGTGGTGTAGTGGTTAGTATGGTGGTGTAGTGGTTCGTATGGTGGTGTAGTGGTCAGCACGGTGGTGTAGTGGTTAGTATGGTGGTGTAGTGGTTAGTATGGTGGTGTAGTGGTTAGTACGGTGGTGTAGTGGTTAGTATGGTGGTGTAGTGGTTAGTATGGTGGTGTAGTGGTTAGTACGGTGGTGTAGTGGTTAGTATGGTGGTGTAGTGGTCAGTATGGTGGTGTAGTTGTTAGTATGGTGGTGTAGTGGTTAGTACGGTGGTGTAGTGGTCAGTATGGTGGTGTAGTGGTTAGCACGGTGGTGTAGTGGTTAGTACGGTGGTGTAGTGGTTAGTCCGGTGGTGTAGTGGTTAATACGGTGGTGTAGTGGTTAGTATGGTGGTGTAGTGGTCAGTATGGTGGTGTAGTGGTTAGTATGGTGGTGTAGTGGTTAGTATGGTGGTGTAGTGGTTAGTATGGTGGTGTAGTGGTCAGTACGGTGGTGTAGTGGTTAGTACGGTGGTGTAGTGGTTAGTATGGTGGTGTAGTGGTCAGTATGGTGGTGTAGTGGTCAGTACGGTGGTGTAGTGGTTAGTATGGTGGTGTAGTGGTTAGTATGGTGGTGTAGTGGTTAGTACGGTGGTGTAGTGGTCAGTATGGTGGTGTAGTGGTTAGTACGGTGGTGTAGTGGTTAGTACGGTGGTGTAGTGGTTAGTATGGTGGTGTAGTGGTTAGTATGGTGGTGTAGTGGTCAGCACGGTGGTGTAGTGGTTAGTATGGTGGTGTAGTGGTTAGTATGGTGGTGTAGTGGTTAGTACGGTGGTGTAGTTGTTAGTATGGTGGTGTAGTGGCTAGTATGGTGGTGTAGTTGTTAGTATGGTGGTGTGGTGGTTAGTATGGTGGTGTAGTGGTTAGTATGGTGGTGTAGTGGTTAGTATGATGGTGTAGTGGTTAGTATGGTGGTGTAGTGGTCAGTATGGTGGTGTAGTGGTTAGTATGGTGGTGTAGTGGTTAGTATGGTGGTGTAGTGGTCAGTATGGTGGTGTAGTGGTCAGCACTGTCTCCTCACAGTAAGATGATCTGGGTTGGATTCCCGGTCTGGGTGGTTCTGTGTGGAGTGTGTATGGTCTCTCTGTGTTTGAGTGGGTTCCTCTGGGTACTCCGGTTTCCTCCCACAGTCCAAACACATGCATGTTAGGATGATTGTTCACTCTGAACTGCCCGTAGGTGTGAGTGTGTGCATGAGTGTGTGTTGGCCATGTGATACAATGGTGTACCCCGCATTCGCCCGATGACGCTAGGATTGGCTCCAGGCCCCCCATGACCCCGACTAGAGGGTCTATTAGCCCTTCCAGGTGGTTGTTAGGAGTCTCTGTAGCTTTACATCAGTTTTTTAATTGCAGTTTTCTCGACTCTCATATCGAATCTGCTCAGAAACTGTCCTGAATGATGAACAGCTGGTACTCAATGGCTGTTTTGGCTGGAAATGAAATAAATGAAGGGTGGTCTTTGACTTTCAACAGTGCCGGAACCTGGAAAGTACTATCCGTCATGTCCGTATGACAGTTGGGAACATACAAAAAAGGTTGTGTAAATAAAATATAGCCAGCGTGTGTACGACTGCGCGCTCCACATGTGTCCAACAGATTTCCTTTATGATCTCCAGAGACACAAACGCTCAAAAGAATATGCAGAGTAGACGCCATGAATATTCAGGTTTCAGCTATGAATAAACAGCAGCCGCTCACACGCCCACCGCTTCCCTCCTGCGGACCCTCGTCCACGGCACACACACACACACACACACACTTTCCTTTTACATTCTTTCTATACATGTGACCGAGAGCTGTTGTTTTTCAGAGAAAGTGCAGTTTCTGTACTGAGTTTTCTGCTGTTTTGTCTAAGCAGAGATGGACTGATGACACTTTGTTTCCTTCAGATACACTGAAAAAAATAAATAGTGTACTGAATTAACTTGATTCAAATGTAAATATTGGTTCTACACTAATAAAATTTATTATACCAGCTAATTTGCCAATTTCTTTCAGTAATCGCAGCTCATATGGAACAAAAAGTCGATTAATGTTATGTTATTAATGTAAACTCTATATAAACACACTATCCTATAAGTCCTGATAGTTATACAATTAATTTCTTAAACATTTTACTTGTTGGTTTACACCACTGTCACCTAAACTCCATGTTTAGTGTGTTCACCAGTAAGAACAGCAGATCTGATTAGAACAGATGTAAATAATCAGACATACAATACAAAGTAACATGAATATGTTATTGTGAGAGAAGTAGATCAGATCTTGATCCAGTTTGAAGAACAAAGTTAGGTTCCAGATTTCTCCTGGACGCCCCAGACATTGTATGAATGTGTTCAGTTCCTTCAGCAGCAAATCTTGATTTATCTTAATGAAGTACTGAGCAGTCAAAGCAGGTATTAGATGAGAATGATAATAATACTGGGTTGTTTAGGAGAAGCTTGAAAAGGGTTAAATAAACACACTGACGTATGGAAAACCACTACTTACTCTATTAATACTGTTTAATATTTAATAATAAAGTAAATAAAAGCTTCCTGTCTGTAAAAAATGATTAGTTATATTTTTTTAATATAATAATGTCCCCAAGTACCCTAAACACACAGTACTCTATATATGTGTGTGTGTGTGTGTGTGTGTGTGTGTTGCTACATATAAGTATTATATAATTGCTAAGCGTTTACTAGATTAAGTAAAGGTAAATATCTAAAAGTGGTTAAAAACTTATCTAAAAGTGGTTAAAGTGGTTAAAACAGAACTGAACAGTGTGTAGATAAATGTGTGGTGTGTATATGTGACAGTGAAATATTTTTGTTCAGAAGTCGTTTGTCTTGTTGGTACATCTTGTTCACTCACACAACATCTCTGAGCGCCAGACTCTGCTGGAGGTTACTAAACATCAAGTTCAACAAGCATTCAGTCCTAAATGTAGATTTTTGCATGAAAATGAAAACTTTGTTTTGTGTAAAATAACAAACTAAATAAAAGAATTCTCATGTAATATACATGTACAAGGTGTAATATATTTAAAATATAAAATGTAATATTTGAAATATAATAATAATAATATATTTATTATTATATTTGGGAATGATTTTAATGGTAATTTTGTTTTTGAGTTAATTAGTTAGCATCATTGATTATTTTTATTATTGTTGATTTTTTTATTGCTGTTGTAATTGTTATTATTATTATTATTATTATTATTATTATTATTATTATTATTATTATTATTATTATTATTGCTGTTGTTATTGTGGTTGTTGTAATTATTATTATTATAATTGTTATTATTACTACTTCCACTACTACTACTACTACTACTACTATTATTATTATTATTATTATTATTATTATTACTATTATTATTATTATTATTATGATTATTATTGTTATTATAACTACTACTACTACTACTACCACTACTATTACTACTACTTTTACTACTACTATTATTATTATTATTACTACTACTACTTCTACTTCTACTACTACTATTATTATTATTATTATTATTATTATTATTATTATTATTATTATTATTATTAAGCTCCTCATTGACAGAGTTTCCATTTGTCTCTGAACTTCCGAAGCTTAAGCATTAAATGATCTGTGAATATGATCCCCCACCCACCCCACCCACCGCTCTAAACTCTGAACCCTACACCTTCTTACACCCTGAGGGTGATTTACGAGAGTGTGTTGTCATGGGCAGATCCGGATTCCCAGCACACACACCGATTCAGCCTGTAACCCAACACTTCTCCAAGAACAGAGACTGACACACACTCTTAAACACACAATAACACAATAACACTCTCAGAACAACACACTCAGTGTCGGGCTCAGCCTCAGACCCCCAGCTTCATATGCAATTATGGAGCAAAGGGGTCTTTTAGTGTTTCTCTATAGGTGACCAGCAGAGTGAAGTTGATCCGCTCTCTCAAATAAAAAACTAAATTAAGAAAGAAACATAATCACTCTCATATACCTGCTCAGCAGAACCTCCACCTACAGTACTGTACAAAGGTTTTAGACCCTTGGGTTATAAATATTAATCAGTATTAATAGAGTAAGTAGAGCTTTTACATACGTCAGTGTGTTTATTTAACCCTTTCCAAGCTTCTCCTTCTCCTAAACAACCCAGTATTATTTACAGTTCTTAAACCTATATTCATCTGTACCAACTGGGTACAAACTAGGACTGGTTTGAAAATATCTACACATTGAAATCAGCATTGAAAATATCACTTCAGCTTCCTCAGCCATTTATTCTTTTTTAACTATAAAAAAGAAAAAAATACTTTAATTTTATTTACTTTAACTTATATTATTATACTTTATATATTTTATATATATGTTTTATTATTTCTTCTTTTGTTATCTTTATCTATTGGTGAATGGAGGAACAGAAAAGTATGAAATTAATGGTACAGTGTAACTGTCTGTTTCTGCAGTGCATATGACAATAAAACTGAATCCTGAATCTTGAATCTACCCACAGGCTGTCAGGCTTCTGAACAAACAAGCTGCGAGACACCAATACAGTCTCACTCGGCCCCTGTGAAATATTATTTATGTAAATAATCGCTGTGACTTTAAATATATGTATCTTCTTACACTCTCCCGAAGTTTTCTATATATGTTCCTCTGGTATATTTAATGTTATTCCTTCATATTATTATATTTCAGTTATTTAATATATGTACATATATATTTTTGATTTTATTTGGGGTTTTTTTTGTTGTTATGTTTTAATGCAATTACTCAAAATAACAATGAAAAATTATTCTGGAACAACTCTGAACTATTAATTATTTGCTGTAATAGTACAGATACAACCAAAAATTATTCTGTGTCTAATATAAATAAATAAATAAATAAACGAATAATTCAGTAACTGCTATGAATCTAATAATCTAAAGTTCTGCTGTTCAGAGAGTAGTTTAGTAGTTTAGTACTTTTAAACAGTTTAACATATTTTTTTTGTCTATTAGTTTAAATTCATATATATTTGATTTAGTTTATTTATTGTTGTTATGCTGTTTATATATATATATATATATATATATATATGTTGTTTCAATACCTTCAATGTGTAGCGAGTCTTGTACACGGTGGGGACCACTAAGTGCACTACAACTATATAAAAACTCACCGGCTTGGTTGGTGGTCAGGCTGATGGAAGCGGCCTGGTCCGGGCTGGGGTTGTGTTTAGAGACTCCGTTGACGGCCCAGATCTGGAAGGTGTAGTTTGTGTGGGCCTGCAGCTGATGGACGGACACTCTGGTGGTCTTCAGGCTGAGTCTCTGAGGGGAGAATCGCACACTGTCCGCACATGGTACACACCTCGATGCCTCCCACGCGCACTGCTTACACACCACGTTGTATGTGAGGTCCTGGCGGCCGCCGGAGGACAGTGGGGGGCTCCACTCCAGCAGGACGGATGTTTCATTTACACTGGAGATCAGGTGCTGAGGGGCCGACGGAGGGCCTGAGAGAGGGAGACGGGCAGGTGGGTTAGGGTTATGGGTGCGAGGTCCATGCTTATAATGTTAATATACAATAACACGTAAATGTGCTAGCTATGAGTTAACGTTCACTTTTACTTGCATGTGATTTGTACATGCTTTACACATCTACACGCTTCACTCAGGGTTTTAGGGGGCTTCGTTTAGAGATGTTTTATTCCTGGGATAATGACAGACTTGCATTGTGATGTAATTTTTTATTTTGTTGTTAAATTAAGTGAATAAAAAGCAATTGTGCATTGAAGTGAATCTACTTTACGCATATTAATGTTCATAATTCAGTTGTCTAATAGAAGAGATGTACTAAGGACTGTGTTACGAGATGATATCAATGTTTAAGATTCAGCCATAACTGGAACTGGACTTTTCCCTTTGATTTTATTTCACAGCAGCTAATGAGACATTACACACACACACACACACCTGTCTCGGTCTGCATTCCTTAAGCTAGTTCAGGGCGTGGGAGAGCAGCGCTGCTCAGATTTGACTGACCTACACATATGAAGACCAACATGCTTCAGAAATGAAAAAAACAGTCTAACATTTAGAAGCCAGTGACAGAAAAATGTGTTTTTTTGTGATGTTCATTTGTTGTTTTGTAAGGATAAAAGCTATTTTTAGTTATTTCTTAAGAATAAAACAAATCTAAAAGAGGTTGTAACCTTTAACATGTTAATACACAAAGTAGATGGCATATGGATATTTACATATACCTAATTTAGCTAATTTAGTAAATTATGCTGTTATTTTATAAAACATATAGCAAAACAGAAGTAAAGACTACAATAATGAATTATTCTTTATTGAATAACAACAAAATATTATTCTGTAGCTATGAAATATTAAGTATTTATTGTAAATCTTTGTAAATTTACAGTAACTGCTATAAAACAACTGATCTGTTCTGCAGTTATGAGAGTAAGAAGCTGAAGTGTTGACTACTTATAGACTGTTTAAGTAGTTGAACATTAAAATGTTTGTTTATTAGTTTGAGTGCAATATGCTCGTCTGTGGTTCAAACAAGGGATTTATTAAATATGACTGAATAACATATCATTTAAAATTAACACTTATAAACAAAACAAAGTATAAACAAACAAGTATACTGTATTCTTAACATAGTGACAGTAATACAATAGTGTTTGTGTGTGTAAGTGTGTGTGTGGTTGTGTGTGTGTTTTACTTACGTGTGCAGGGCATGGCTGGGGGGTCCGTCTCTGACCTGTAGTAGCCTTTATCGCAGTCACAGGAAGTGGCCCCCTCCCTCACTGAGTAACTGTGCAGAGGACACTTACTGCAACCTCTGTCTGTTGACAGCGACCGGTAAGACCCCAGCTTACACACTGAGAGAGAGAGAGAGAGAGAGAGAGAGAGAGCGAGAGAGAGAGAGAGAGCGAGAGAGAGAGAGAGAGAGAGAGAGAGAGAGAGAGCGAGAGAGAGAGAGAGAGAGAGAGAGAGAGAGAGAGAGAGAGAGAGAGAGAGAGAGAGGGAGAGAGAGAGAGAGAGAGGGAGAGAGAGAGAGAGAGGGAGAGAGAAACTGTTAATTAATACACAAATTAATACATAAAAACTGCTGGGAGTAGTTGTGTCCAAACCAGGTTTACTACAGAACAGAAGCCCAACTGATATAAATACACAGGTATCTTAAGTTTTTATTCATGTAATTACACAAAGGTCCTGAGAGTTACACTTTCATCTTGTTATATATATATATATATATATATATATATATATATATATATATATATATTCCACATCTTTTACTTTTACAACTTTTACTATACCAACTTGTCTTTAAATACTTTTAAATCAAAACATCTTCATAGATGTAAAAGAATATAGTCAGTCAGGTGTGTCCAAACTTTTGACTGGTAGTGTAAATGTAATGCTACTTGCCAAACAGGGCTTTTCACTGTGTAGAGTATTTGTGTTATAAAATATGAATCACATCACCTACATACAGAATTCATGTCAAAAGCCTGTTTTTTAATTGGTGAAGTATTTAATATTGATACTAAAAGTGATACCATGTGGAGAACTCACAGTTTGAGAGACTTTGATCTGTATGTAAATTGTTATGGGTTTGTTAAAGATGTGTATATGTACTACTACAGCTTTACACCTACATTCAATTTTTCTATTGAAATTTCTCAAATGTATTTTTTCCCCCCAAACATGTTAAATTCAGCAAATAAATAGCATTTGTGCTCTAAAATCTGACATATTTTCACTTAGAAACGCAAAACAATATGTCATTTACACCATACACCAACATTCATTTAAAATTCCCGAATGTTACATTTAGCAAGCAACTACAAATTGTGCACTAAAAGTTTGCCTAGGTTTCACTTTTATAAACAAAATATATGGAATTTGACAAAAAATATTAAATGAATTGTTACACTAGTGATTATTTAAATTTCCCAAATGTATTTTCCCCCAAATATGTTGAGCAAATAATTAGAAATGGTGAACTAAAATTTGCACAAACATTTTGTCTTATATTTACTTAGAAAATATAAAAACACATGTTATTTGACTGGAGGTGTGTAAACCGTGTGCTACACAAGCATTCATGTAAATTTTCCAAATTTATATTTTCCCCAAGTATGTTAAATCCAGTAAATAAATATAAATTGTGCACTAGAACTTGCACTAAAAGTTTGACTAGTTTTCATTTAGGAAATACAAAAATATGTAATTGGACTGAAATTGAAACATTTGCACTAGAAGTTTGTACTAAAAATCAAAAATATGTCATTTGACGAGAGGTATGTAAACTGCATACTACACTAACATACCTTTACATTAATATTTTCCCCAAATATGTTACATTAAGCAAACAATTAGAAATTGTTCACTAAGATTTGCAAAAACATTTTCATATAATATAAAAAAATATATATTATATGACTGGAAGTGTTCAAACTGTGTATTACACCAATATTTGCACAGTTTTTGAAAAAATTGTTTACAAAGGTTTGTGAAAACATTTTATCTTATATTTACTTAGAAAATATAAAAAAAACATATGTTATTTGACTGTTATTTGAAATGTTCAAACTCACACCAAACTTACACCAATATTCATTTAAATTTCCCAAATTTATTTTTCCCAAGTTTGTTAAACTTAGCAAATAATTAAAAATGGTGAACTAACATTTGCACTAAAAGTTTGACTAGTTTTCATTTTGGAAATCAAAAATATGTCATTTGACTGGAGGTGTGTCAACTGCATATGACACCAACAATTATGTTACATTAAGCAATTATTAGAAATTGTTCACTAAGATTGTTCACTAAGATTATATTTACTTGGAAAATATAAAAAAACATATGTTATAGGACTGGAAGTGTTCAAACTGTGTACTACACCAACATTTATTTGAATTTCCCAAATGTATTTTTCCCCCAAATATATTAAATTTAGCAAATAAATAGAAAACCTGCACTAAAAGTTTGACAAGTTTTTATTTAGAAAATATATAAACTACATGTTATTTGACTGGAGGAGTTTAACTGTTATTATTAATCATGTAGTTCATGTGGAAGTGACGTATGAATCGAAGTCCGTGGTGCTATTTTTCCAGGACTATCAGGTTCAGCAGGAGGTGAAATGAGCGGAGTGAAAGGATGGGGGGATGGCAGGGGGTGCAGATGGAGGAGAAGGAATCCCTGGTATTTTCTCAGTGTGCTGTGTGGGGGGAGAGCAACACGCTCCTAAATCCGAGCCGCACTCGCGCCTCCTTTAATCCATACGTCCATATGTCTTTATGTTTATCTGCCGACCGCGTCGTCCCTGCGTCTCGGAGCGAGGGATGAAATATTCCTCCTCTTTAATCACTCTAATGTGTTCGGGGCTGAGTGGGCGCTCGTGGTTCATGTGGTCTGCGGGGGATTCGGTGAGCTCCGAGTTTGAGGAATGTAACAGACGTCAGATCCTCCCTTCTTGTTCAGCTGAACTGTTTTACTTCTCCTCCGTCCTCCCTCACATTCCCTCCATCACGCGCTCAGCGTCTGTCTGTTCTCGCTGAGTCTCAGGAGAAAACACCATAACTCATCTCTTTCTCTCACTCTCTCACTGTCTCTCACTCTCTCTCTCACTCTCTCTCGCTCTCTCTATTCTCACTTTGTTCTCTCGCCCTAGTCTTTTTATTCTTTGTCCTTCTTCTCTGTATTCTTTTTCTCTATTCTGTATCCTTCCATATTCTGTCTATCCTTTCTTTCTATTCTTTCTCTCTATTCTGTATCCTCTCTTTCTATTCTTTCTCTCTATTCTGTATCCTTCCATATTCTGTCTATCCTTTCTTTCTATTCTTTCTCTCTATTCTGTATCCTCTCTTTCTATTCTTTCTCTCTATTCTGTATCCTTCCATATTCTGTCTATCCTTTCTTTCTATTCTTTCTCTCTATTCTGTATCCTTTCTTTCTATTCTTTCTCTATATTCTGTATCATTCCATATTCTGTCTATCCTTTCTTTCTATTCTTTCTCTCTATTTTGTATCCTTCCATATTCTGTCTATCCTTTCTTTTTATTCTTTCTCTCTATTCTGTATCCTTCCATATTCTGTCTATCCTTTCTTTATATTCTTTCTCTCTATTCGTATCCGTCCATTTTCTGTCAATCCTTTCTTTATATTCTTTCTCTCTATTCGTATCCGTCCATATTCTGTCTATCCTTTCTTTCTATTCTTTCTCTCTATTTGTATTTGTCTATATTCTGTCTATCCTTTCTGTCTATTCTTTCTCTCTGTTCTGTATCCTTTCTTTCTATTCTTTCTGTTCTGTATCTTTCCATATTCTGTCTATCCTTTCTTTCTATTCTTTCTCTCTATTCTGTATCATTCCATATTCTGTCTATCCTTCTTTTTTATTCTTTCTCTCTGTTCTTTATCCTTTTATATTCTCTATCCTTTGTTTCTAATCTTTTTCTCTATTCTTTATCCTTTCATATTCTGTCTATCCCTTCTCTCTGTTCGTTATCCTTCTATATTCTCTCTATCCTTTCTTTCTATTCTTTCTCTTCATTCTGTATACTTCCATATTCTGTCTATTCCTTCTCTCTATGCTTTATACTTCTATATTCTCTCTATACATTCCTTCTATTCTTTCTATCTATTCTTTATGCTTCTGCATTATCTCTCTTTTCCACTGTATTTTTTCTTTCTATAATTTATCACTCTGTATTCCCTCTTTTTTTCTCTTTATTCTTTATCCCTGTTTTTGTCCTTCAGTATTCTCTCTATCCTTTCTATCTATTATTTCCATCCTTTATTTATCCTTCAGTATTCTCTCTTTCCTCTTTATATTTTCTCTCTATTCATTCTCCAACCTTATTCTCTCTATTCTTTTTTTCAACTCTTTCTCTATCTCTTTCTGCCTTCCTCTATTTTATCTTTCTTTGCTCTGTACTCTTTCTCGATATTCTTAATTCTTCCATATTCTCTCTATTCTTTATCCTTCTGTATTATCTCTCTTTTTTCCACTGTATTCTTTTTTCTATACTTTATCATTCTGTATTCCTTCTCTTTCTTTGTTCTTTATTCTTTCTACCTGTTTCTATCCTTCTGAACTCTTTATATGCTTTCTTTCTATTCTTTCTCAATATTCTTTATACTCAGGTATTCTTTCTATCCTTTCTTTCTATTCTTTCTCGCTATTCTTTATCCTTCTGTATACTCTCTATCCTTTCTTTCTATTCTTTTTCTCTCTGTCTTATTCCAATTGTTCTTTCTCTATAATGTTTTTTTCTCTATTTTATCTTTCTTTCCATTCGCTCTCTTTCTATTCTTTTTCTATTACATCGTTCTTTTTATTTTCTTGTTTTCTCTCCCTCTAGCTTTCTTTCTTTTTGCTCTGTCTGTTTCTCTAATTTTCTTTCTCGGTTTCTCTCTATTCTTTCTTTCTCTCACTGATCTTCTCTCTCTCTTTCTGTCTCTCTTCATCTCCCTCACTTGCTGATATTCTCTTTATTTATTTATCTGAGTCTCTCTCTCTCTCTCTCTCTCTCTCTCTCTCTCTCTCTCTCTCTCTCTCTCTCTCTCTCTCTCTCTGGTTGGGTGTTTAATATAGAGTACAGAGGGATCAGGTTGGGGGGGTTGTAATCTGGGGGGCTTAAGCCCCTCTTCCCTACTGAGCAAAATCAGGAAGACGCTTAAGACCCTTACGAGGTGTATCCATGTGTATGTATGTGTGGTGGGGGGTGCTGGGTGGGGGTTGGGGGGTTTATTTGTCGGAGCTTTACTGTGAGTCTATGCTCTGTGTGCTGAATTAGTAGACTGTGTTTTATTTATTGTTCTGCTGCGAGTGTGTTTATAGACGCTGGCTTTGCTTTTACAAGACTTACAGAGAGTCTGCTGACCGCTCTGAGCTCTTCAGTGCGGTCAGAGCGAGCAAACGAGTGAGCGAGCGAGAGAGAGAGAGAGAGAGAGAGAGAGAGAGAGATAACATCAGTTTATCCTGGTGCTTTAATCACATTATTCCCCCAGTATACACACTCAATGAGCAGATTTCAGACAGTTCAATTTCAGACACCAGGCTTAACCTCCATACAGAGAGAGAGAGAGAGAGAGAGAGAGAGAGAGAGAGAGAGAGAGAGAGAGAGAGAGAGAGTTGTTTTCCTTTTTCTAGGTCAGAACTGTTTTCAGTTAGTAGACCATTCTCATACTTCACCATGTTTCTTAATGCAGAAGCTTAAACAGAACCAGTGAACTGCTCAGAGCGTCCGTCTCTAAACCCACTGAGTCCCTACATACACATCATCATCCCCACACGCAGACCGTCCCAATACTTACATACTATCCCTTATACATACTGTCTACTGAGGTTCCTTCCTTCGGCTGAACTGTAAGGAACCATGGAACGGTTCCTTAGCCCCTAAGACAATCCCATGATGCAACACAAGCAGAACTTTCTCCAGCAGAAGCGGAGCTCCGAGCGGTGACGTCATCTTCAGATGTAAGTGATCAGCAGCAGCGCTCGTCTTCTTAAACAGGGCCGACTGCAGCGCCTCCAAACTCCTGTCTACAACACTCCTCCAGAGCACCAACCATCAATGAATGGATCTAAGTTCTAGATAACTGAGTGTGAGTGGTAGTGTAAGCAAGTTCTAGATAACTGAATATGAGTGGTAGTGTAAGCAAGTTCTAGATAACTGAATATGAGTGGTAGTGTAAGCAAGTTGTAGATAACTGAATATGAGTGGGAGTGTAAACAGGTTCTAGATAACTGAATATGAGTGGTAGTGTAAGCAGGTTCTACATAACTGAATATGAGTGGGAGTGTAAGCAAGTTCTAGATAACTGAATATGAGTGGTAGTGTAAGCAAGTTGTAGATAACTGAATATGAGTGGGAGTGTAAACAGGTTCTAGATAACTGAATATGAGTGGTAGTGTAAGCAGGTTCTACATAACTGAATATGAGTGGGAGTGTAAGCAAGTTCTAGATAACTGAATATGAGTGGTAGTGTAAGCAAGTTGTAGATAACTGAATATGAGTGGTAGTGTAAGCAGGTTCTACATAACTGAATATGAGTGGGAGAGTAAACAGGCTCTAGATAACTAAATATAAACAGTAGTGTAAGCAGATTCTATACAACGGAATATGAGCAGTAACGTAAACAGGTTCTAGATAACTGAATATATGCAGTAGTGTACACATATTCTAAACAACTGAATATAATCGGTAGTGTAAACAGGTTCTAGATAACGGAATATGAGCAGTAATGTAAACAGGTTCTAGATAACTGAATATACACAGTAGTGTACACATTCTAAATAACTGAATATAAGCAGTAGTGTAAACAGATTCTAGATAACTGAATACGAGCAGTTATGTAAACAGGTTCTAGATAACTGAATATAAATGGTAGTGTAAACAGTTTCTAGATAACCGCATATGAGCAGGAATGTAAACAGGTTCTAGATAACTGAATATGAGCGGTAGTGTAAGTAGGTTCTAGTTTACTGGATATGAGTGGTAGTGTAAGCAGGTTGTAGATAACTGAATGAGTGGTAGTGTAAGTAGGTTCTAGATAACTGAATGAGTGGTAGTGTAAGTAGGTTCTAGATAACTGAATGAGTGGTAGTGCACACAGGTTCTAGATAACTGAATAAGAGATCCATGGATCTGAAATGCTGAAGAGACGCTGCAGCTGAGGTCAGTAAACACCGCTCACATGCAGTGGGCGGGAACAAACCGTGATGCAGTCTCTCTCTAACTAGAGCTTCTCTCATGATCAGTCTCATGAGGAGAGACGAGGAGAGAACACTGATACTTACACAGCTGATCCAGAGTCAGTGCACTACTCAGGCAGCTCACTAGGTTTGGAAACAGACCCACACCAGTGTAGGTCCACGCCTGGACACTGTTATCAGCAAGGGTTGCTTGAGAAACAGACCCCGTGGCTTAGTGAGCAGTTTACTTTAATATATGTCAATGTAGAAATACACTATCAATCAAAAGTTTGGACACACCTCCACAGGTTCTTCTTATGTGTACTGTATTAATAGTACTAATATTAGTGAATAAGTGTGAAGAGATCAGAACTATAGAATAGTCGGTATGGAATTATTCCTGGAGCAGAATTAAACATCTGGTTGTGTTTAAAGAATGTTTAGAGGGTCTTTTAGAAATGAGCTCATTTGCTCTGATGCAGGTTTACATACTTTGAACATTCTGACCAGCAGCTTCATGAGGAGCCACATGAGCTGCATGTCTAACAGGACTGAAGAAGATCTTGAGATCTTGTTCTGATAAACAGGTTTGGGGGTTTTATAGCTCTTATAAAAATATACATTCTCATTTTTACATTTAAATACACTCAAATGTTTGTTTTAGTAATATTCGTGTACATGGGCTCCAACTTTACTGTTTACACTCGTCTCTCATCACATTCAGATCTAAACGTCTTCATAGTTCTAAACATATAGACTCAGTTAGGTGTCTCCAAACTGGTAGTGTACAATTTTGTGTCTCTGTGCTGACTTGGGTGCTCAGGCTACTTGCTGATGTAGCATAACAAGTGCTGGTTTCTTCAGTCTCTCCATTCAGATATATGGGATGGCGTTGAACTTAAGATCTGCTCTGCTTCTCCTCTGCTTTGCAGACCTTATTGCTTGTGGTTGTGACTTGAAATACACCATCTGAACGCGGGAATGTGTTCACAGAGGCTCTGTCCGGTGAATTAGGATGCCTTCACAGCAAACGAGGCGAGGATGGAGCCTGTCAAGAAGGCTTGTACATGTCTTGTACAGCTTTAAATCCAAACACTCGGAGCAGAAACAAAGACATACAGATGCCTGAATGAAGATGTCGGTGAAGCAGACCCCGGTCAGAATCTCTTCTCTTTCTAAGAGAAATACACTGAAGGACTGACTCTGCATCAGCCTCCAGTTTGTAGGGACCCTTACTTCCAATGGGAGGCTCAGCAGAGCCCCTTTTACTGAGCAGCGGTAAACGGAGTACGCAGCGGCAGATGCAAGGTGCTACAACAAAAACAGAGCTGCAGGAAACAAGACAGTACACCTCAGACAGCAGTGTACTGTCTAGAAGTTAAGACAGGATACCAATCTTTTTCAGTCTGGTCATAATAACCAGATTATATTGCAAGCATTTAGCTCAATATATAAACACTATTGTCCCCCAAATGTCAGAAAACCAAAGCACAGATGTGTGTATACAAACACGTGAGGTGCATTGAGCAGGTTTCAGTAGAACATGCTTTTGGTCACTGTCTTGTAACCCACAGCACCAGTGGACGGACGTCTCTGAAGACTTGCACCTGTTTGCAGGTAGTGCTTCATCATAAGTGGTTGTATATGTGGTAATATGTTCAAAACACCCACATGATGTAAACTTTGGAGATTATCAGTGGTTTATTGGCGGTGTTTCCAGAGATGCGGTGAGGCGTGTACCCACAAGAGATCGAAGCTGCTAACATGAA
>CM038716.1:42701602-42706602 GCA_021613375.1 Megaleporinus macrocephalus | reverse complement strand
TCTTTAGCTCTCTTTCTCTTTCTGTCTCTCTAGAAAGCCTACATAGTCTCCAACATCTCTCTCTCTTTCTCTCTCTTTCTCTCTCATTCTCTTATCTCTATCTCTCACTTTGCTTTCACCTTTTTTTTCATTTTAAATCTCTCGCTTTCTCTTTGTCTTTTTCTCTTTTTATCTCTCTACTTCTCCTTTCATTCTCAGGTTTCTCTTCCTGTCTTTTGCTCTCTCTCTCTCTCTCTCTCTCTTTCTCTTTCTCTCTCTCTCACTTTGCCTTCTCCCTTTATTTCTCAAACTGTTTATCACTATCTTTATTTTTCTCTCTCTCTCAGCTTTCACTCATTTTATCACTCTTTATTTCTCCATTCTCTCTCTTTTTTCTTTCCCTTTTTCTCTGTCTTGCTTTGATCTCCTTCTTGTTTCATCTCTCAGCTTTAACTCTCTTTTTCTTAATCTCTCTCTCTTTCTGTTTTCTCACTTCTCTTTCTCTCTCTCTTCTCTCTTCTCTCAAATCTCCCATGCTCTCTGTTTTTGTTCTCTTCTGTTTCTCTCTCTCTGTTTGCTTTCCTCCTTTATGTCTCTAACTGTTGATCATTATTTTTTATCTTTTATATATATATTATTTCCTGCCTCTCAGCTCTCACTCTTTCTCTCACTCTTTATTTCTCTGTTTGCTCTCTTTTCTCGTTCCCTTTCTCTCTGTCACTGCCAGCTGTCTCGCCTTCCCTCTCTCTCTCTCTGTCGCTCTTTCTCTCTCTCACTTTTCTTTTAATCATTATCTTTCTGTTACTCTTTATATCTCTGTCTTTGTTTTTACTCTCCATTTCTCTCTCCATCTTTCTTTCTTTCTTTCTCTCCCTTTAGCTCTTTCTGTCTCTCTAGGAAGTCTACATGATCTCCAACATCTCTCTCTCTCTCCTTGTCTTTCTATTCATCTGTCTCCTACTCCACTCTCACTCTTGTTCTCTTTTTCTGTTGCTCTCTCTCGGTCTCTCTCTTTCTCTTTCTCTGTCTCACTCTCTCTCTCTCTCTCTCTCTCTCTCTCTCTCTGAGCCAGTGAAAGGTTTCCTGTCTGCGGCAGCTGTTCTACAGGCTTTAGTGACTAATTAACAATTACCTCGTCCTCCAGGGAAGCGAGCGAGTGAGCGTGTGATGGATGAGAAGCATGCGGTCTGCGGGGCCGATCGGGGTGATTGATGAGGTTTTCACTCCTCACGTTAACCTTCACCTCCGTCCACAGTTCGAGCACGAACTCAGACAGCTAAGCTGGTTAAGTATCCTCTCAGTGACCATTAAAACCAGTCAGGCCAGAATGAAGTCCTCTAACAGCTTGTGCACACGCTCACGACGGCTGACCGTCACCAATACACTCCACAGTTAGCTCGTAGGCTCATCTCAAGACCAATAACTTGATTTTGTCTGGAGATTGAACTCCGCAGACCTTAGATATACACAGGGTCTTACAGGGGAACTTCACCAAAAAATTTCAGAATAGTTAAGGCCTTGAGAGATCGTTCTGAGTGGTTTGATATGAAGCGGTTATTGTAGAGAAATTTAAACTTACTGATATCTTTACAGTGGTGGTGATGGGATCCATGTCTATGACGTTGAATATTCCCTTTAATCTACTATTCAAAACCACCAGTGAGCCTATAAGAGTTATTATATGTGATGGTGATTATGGTGAAATAGTGATATATCAGAAAAAAAAAGTTTTTATTCAGAATTTTTTGTCTAACAACTTTGTGAATACGTTCCTCCACCACAAATAGATTAAAACACACATTTAGGCCAAAACTTTATTACAAAACTAACATAATTCTCATGCAGGAGCCTTCAGAGGCATTCTCAGACGTCTGGTTCCCTTCACCGCCACTGTGAACAATTGTGGCTTGTTATGGTTCTCTGAAATTAATGATTTTTTACAAGCAGCTCAGAATGACTTTGTTTACATCTCAACTCACTATTTAGAAATTCTGAAAATTTGGTGGAGTTCCCCTTTAAAACTCTATCTGCACCACAAATAACATGTTCTCAGATTCACATCAAGCCACAACAATAAGTAAACAGCTCCACGGTATGTCTAACCGTCCACTGCACTGTAGGCTGGAATGGTATTCCAGGTGGCTGCTATGGTGCTGCTATGTGGTTGTTATGGACACCATAACCATGTGGTATTTAGCTGGGTGGTTGATATGTCCCAGATGGTAGCTGGGTGTTTCTAGGCAGTTCCTATGGTATCCCAGATTATTGCTATGCAGTTGCATTGCTGTCAAATTTGGTTGCTAAGGTGTCGTTAGGTGATTGCCATGGTATCCCAGGTCGTAGCTAGGTGTATTACAGATGGGTGTAAAGGTATTGTAGGCAGTTCCTATGGTATGCCAAAGGGTTGGTAAGCAGTTGTCAAGCTATCCCAAGTGGTTGTTATAGGGTTGCTAATGATTTAAGTTGCCTACAGGGGAAAAAACATAATCTAACAATAATTATATAAAAACTGTGATCTAACAATCCAGAAAAACTAATAAACAATAATAATATTAATCATTAGAAGAAGAAGAAGAAGAAGACGAAGAAGAAGAAAAAGAAGAAAAAGAAGAAGGACGAGGAGGAGGAGAAGAACAAGAAGAAGAAGAAGGAGGAGGAAGAGGAGAAGAAGAAGAAGGAGGAGAAAGAGGGGAAGAAGAAGAAGGGGGGGGGGAGGAGGAGGAGAGGAAGTAGAAGAAAAAGAAGAAGAAGAGGAAGGAAGAGGAGAGGACGTAGAGGAAGAAGAAGAAGGAAAAGGAGAAGAAGTGTTAGAAGAAGAATAAGGAGGAAGAGGAGAAGCAGAAGAAGAAACAGAAGGAGGAGCAGAAGTAGAAGAAACAGAAGGAGAAGTAGAAGAAGAATAAGAAACAGAAGGAGAAGGAGAAGGAGAAGGAGAAGTAGAAGAAGAAGAATAAGAAACAGAAGGAGGAGGAGAAGAAGAAGGAGCAGGAGGAGAAGAATAAGAAACAGAAGGAGGAGGAGAAGGAGGAGGAGGAGGAGGAGAAGAATAAGAAACAGAAGGAGGAGGAGAAGGAGAAGGAGAAGGAGGAGGAGAAGGAGGAGGATAAGAAGGAGGATAAGAAGGAGGAGAAGTAGAAGATAACGTTACTGCTCTGTATTGTTTTGACAGTCAGTAATAACTGTATTAATATTTAATGCTGTCTGTTTGTCTGGATGTTAATCGGTGATTCCCGTTTGTCCCGGCGCTCCGTACCGAAGCCCCTCACCTGAAGTTGACCTCTGTCCGAATCCCCCTCGGACCCGCAGCCTGTTCTCAAGCGGACTGCGGGAGGTGTGCCGGCCGTGTGTGTGGAGCGATACTGTATGAAGCGATAGGGCTGTTTATTCTGTATTGTTGTGTCAGGCACTTCTTTACATAACAGATTTGTTGAGGGTCTGAAATATTGTTGTAAGGCTTCCTGAAATTAAATGCGCTCCGCGTTCCCCTCAACACGTAGGCCCGTTTCCCTCCCCACTGTTTCCCTCCCCACCGTTTCCCTCCCCACCGTTTCCCTCCCCACTGTTCAGGGAATAGTTTCCTAAAAGATACAATGAGCTTATTATCGCCGAGCCGATCTGCTGCGCGCTGGCACGGCGAAGGGAGGGCAGCATCAGATAGGATGCGTTTAATACACGTTTAATATGTGCTGCCAGATCCAGAAAGAATGGAGCGACTGGAAGGAGGGCGGAAGAGAGGGAGGGGCTGGCTCAGAGTGGTAGCGTGTACTTTGTTGTGTTTGGGGGGTCAAATATATAAATAATGATTAAAACAAAACCATTTCACTAATCTGTGTAATAAAAATGCTCTTTCTGAGAAAATATAGTTTCCTTATTAACCATTATATCATCGCTGTACAAAGAAAATACATATCACCAAACCGGCAACTTTACAGGAGAGGACAAAAACTGTCTTTAGTTTTCATGTAAGTCAATGGAACCAGAAATTTGTCCCAGCTATTTTAGAGCATCTCTATTGGTCCAATCATCATGAAATCTTCATATAATGTAAATCGTAGCTGTTACGTTCAAATGATTTAGAAAAATAAAAATCGATAAATCGATAAATTACATCATATATCCTTAATATCTATCTATCTATCTATCTATCTATCTATCAACACTGTTACATAGAATGATGTTTTCACTCTTCAGCCAATCAGAAACAATTCCCAACAAGTGATATTTCTAAACATTTTTATTATCGTGTTTATGTATTTTTATATCATTACTGTCCAAAGAAAAACATTTTTCTCCATTTTTGTCAATTTTCATTTCCCACATCATTTGAACACGACAGCTGCTGTTTGTATTATATCTGTTAAACAATTTATGATGAATGGACCAATAGAAATGCTCCAAAATAACTTTAAGATAATTCTGGTTCCATTGACTTACATTGAAAGTAAAGATGTCCTATAAAGTTCTTGTAAAGTTGCCCTCTCTCTCTCTCTCTCTCTCTCTCTCTCTCTCTCTATATATATATATATATATATATATATATATATATATACATACTTTAAAATTAAAGAATTAAGAAAAATTTACATATATTTCTTGTAATGTTTGATGATTGAGGTTACATTCACAGTTAGATTTAGTGGTATCAGGTTGTGTGTGTGTGTCAGGTTGTGTGTGTGTGTGTATCAGGTTGTGTATGTATGTGTGTGTGAGGTTGTGTATGTGTGTGTGTGTCAGGTTGTGTGTATGTGTGTGTGAGGTTGTGTGTATGTATGTGTGTGTGTGTGTGTGTGTGTGTGTGTGTGTGTGAGGTTGTGTATGTGTGTGTCAGGTTGTGTGTATGTGTGTGTGTGTGTGAGGTTGTGTATGTGTGTGTCAGGTTGTGTGTGTGTGTGTGTGTGTGTGAGGTTGTGTGTATGTGTGTGTGAGATTGTGTGGATGTGTGTGTGTGTGTGTGTATGTGTGTGTGAGGCTGTGTACGTGTGTGTCAGGTTGTGTGTGTGTGTGTGAGGTTGGGTGTGTGT
>CM038716.1:42614102-42699102 GCA_021613375.1 Megaleporinus macrocephalus | reverse complement strand
TGAGGACGTACGCTGTTTTTGCTTGGGTCGTGCTTGCCTAGTAATGCCAGCACTGAGCTTAACACGCAGCTGTAACTTTGGCACAAACCCAATTTTATCATTATTAATTATTAATTATTAATGACTTTAAATTCAGCAAGTAAACAGTGATTGTCAAATACAAGGTGCAGGTATGTGTTCTCTGAGAAAGAACAGAGACCCTCCTCTGGAACCCTTACACAGAAAGTTCGGCCACCCCTGGTTTAAATGGCTCATAGTGTCTGCATTGTGTGGGAGGGGGGCAGCGGGGGGAGGTCTACGGTGTGATCCGGATGCTGAAAGGTAATGGGTTGGAAGCGTTTGAGGGGTTGGATGGTGGACGGAGGTCGTTGTGTGAAGAGTTTATTTTTAGCTTGTTTGTTTTGGTAATCTACAGGAAATGCGAGGACGACAGACTGCCTGGAGCTGGAACACCTTCCATTGTGTATGTGTGTGTGAGTGTGAGTGTGTGTTAGTGAATATGTGTGTGAGTGTGTGTGTGAGTGTGTGTATGAGTGTGTATATGAGTGTGAGAGAGAGTGAGACTGTGGGAACAGCTGGGGGTGGTGTGGATGTTGGTAAAAATTGGGTTGGATGACTGGAAAACACGTTCGGTAATTGTTTTTAAAAACATAAACACACACACGTTTGTCTTACATCCCTTGTGAGGACTTTCATAGGTTCTATTGATTTTTGCATTAGTGTAGCAAAGTAATGACACACCTTCACTTAAACACAGTCCCCCAGCTTTTCTGCTCTTTTAGTTTTGTCCCATAATAATAATAATAATAATAATAATAATAATAATAATAATAATAGCACTAATAATATGTGGTGTAACAACACATGCTAAAGTGAGGACTTGTCATGCTGTCACACACACACACAAAACAGTATCACTGTATCATGTGCGCTCATGAGGTCTTCAATCCTCAATTCACGACAGCTGCCGTTACCATGGTGTGAAAATTTCATGATGAATGGACCAATAGAAATGCTTCAAAATAGCTTCAGCATATTCTGGTTCCATTGACTTACATTAAAAGTGAAGACCCTACTGAATGGCCTCTACTGTAAAGTTGCCATTTTGGGGATACTTGGTTTTTATTGGATACCGATTGCAATGCATGCAATTTTCATGCAATTCACAAACAATATTGTCTATTTCACAATTAATGTAAGTGTATCAGATGATTATCAAAGAATAAAAATGTTTGTATTAAAGTCTATTTTTGTATAGAGGCTTATTTTACATATAGTTCTATTATCAGTAATTCTCAGTCCTCTGTCTAAATCTCCTGGTACGACCACCAATCCAAGTTAAGGATGTTATTGGACTAATTGGTTGTTAGGACACTCTTGATCAATTGTGATCACAGCTGAAAAACATTCTACTAATAAGTGAGTATAAAAGCATAAAACTTTTGAGCGGTAGCGTATATATATATATATATATATATATATATATATATATATATATATATATATATATATATATATATATATATATATATATATATATAGTAGGAGCATTCCACATCAAAGCACTCTGAATGACTGTGTTTACCTTTTTAACCATTTCATTACTGTTTTTTAAAGAAACCACCGTACACCACACGTCTCAGCTGATCGACTACATTCGGCTGAAGATTGGAAACTGTTACTGGTCTGATCACTGTCTGATCTATCACTACTCACTATAAGAGACACTACAGTTTACACCCCTCCTCCCTTCAGGAAGCAGGTTCTGCAGACACATGGACACCAGAGCTCTCTCTCACACTTGGTATGTGTGTGTGTATCTTTGTATGTGTGTGTGTGTGTGTGTATGTATATGTGTGTGTATGTATGTATGTGTGTGTGTGTGTGTGATACATAGGTTGATGGATGCAGTTTTAGCAGAACTGACCAAATACAACTTCAGTCACTGTTCTAGATATCACTGTTCTAGATATCACTGTTCTAGATATCACTGTTCTAGATGTCCTATTAGGGGTGTGTGTTTGTTCAGACACGTAGAAAATGCTGAACTCTTCTGCTGCTCACTGATATCTCTCACAATCAGAGACCACCTACACTCTCCTACAGCTCACAGCAACACAGATAAGACCGAGAGACAATCACTCAACATCACTCAGAGAGAGAGAGAGAGAGAGAGAGAGAGAGAGAGAGAGAGAGAGAGAGAATACAACAGAAAGAGAAAGTTAAAAGTTTATGTATTAGGTTTATTCATTTATTTTTTATTCTTTTACTTTAGTTTGCACACACTGAAATTTGACCTCTGCATTTAACAGAAAGAAATGGAGTGACGAATAAAGACAGGGAAAGGTGAAAGAGAGAGAAAAGAGAAGGATATAGAGAATAAAGAAAGGCAGAAGACACACAGCTGAAGAAGGAGAGAAAGAAAGCTGCATGAAAAAGAAAAATACAGAGAGAGAGAGAACTAGAAATATATAGAGGGAGAAAAAGAGAGAGATAGAGGAATTGTATGAGAGAGAGAAAAAAAGATGGACAAAGAGAGAGAGAGAGAGAGAGAGAGACAGAGAGAGACAGAGAGAGAGAGAGAGAGAAAGAGAGAGAGAGAGAGTCGTGGCAACAGTGTCTGTCATCAGATCAAAGGCTGTGTGAAGACAGTGCAAATGAAAAGAAGAAAAGAGACATACCAAAATACTTTTCTTTACAAACGCTCTCCCTCCCTCTCTCGCTCTCTCTCTCTCAATCTCTCTCTCCCTTTCTCTCTCACTCCCTCCCTCTCTCACTCTCTCTCCCTCTCTCTGACCTTCCCTCTCTTCTAAGAAATCAGCTTTTTTTCTTCCACAGCTTCCTTCTATTCACCTTTCGCTTTCATCTCTCCACTACTGCCAGACTCTCTCTCTCTCTCTCTCTCTCTCTCTCCCTTTCACTCACTCACTCCCTCTGTCTTTCTTATTGTCTCCATCATTTCTCTCTCTCTCTCTCTCTCTCTCTCTCTCTCTTTCTTCATCACTCTCACTGTGTCCCCTTCCTTCTCTCTATTTGTCTCTTTCTTTCTCATGCAGTCTCTCTCTCTCTCTCTCTCTCTCTCTCTTCTCCCTAATCTTACTGATATCTTCTTTGTTTTTTCTTGTTTTTTTCTTTCATATGTGATCATCTGTCCATACTTTGGCTCAGAAGCAAGGAATAAAAATTCTCTGTGTACGAAATAAAGAGTGACAGAGAAAGAACGAGGCAGAGAGAGAGAGAGAGAGAGAAAGAGGCTATTAATTCAGGAGCTTTTGACATGCTAATTTCACTCGTTCTCCTGCTTTTCAGCCGTCCACCATCTCCCACTTCACACAGAGAGAGAGAGCGAGAGAGAGAGGGATGGAGGGATGGAGTGGGGCCTCTCTGAAGAGTGTGCTGGTATAACTCCACACTGACACTGAGGAAACGATGTGGAAACACTTCACTCGAAGGTTACTTACATAAACAATCATTAACATGTGAAAAGCAGCTCTTTATTATTTCTATTAATTATTTATAATAGGAGATGATTAATGAACTAAACGACAAACGGCCACTTTATTAGAAACCCCTCTCTTATAATTAAAGATGGTAGTCTACCTGCTGGTGCACAGTTTGTACTCGTGTCATCCTCTTGTTCTTCACCAACAGCCAGTTTCTGGCCACAGAGCGTCTCCTGGCAGGATAGTTTTGGGTGGAGTGACACTGTGTGTCAAAAACGGACCACCAATAGCAGCAGTGCTTCAGTCAGAAACTGACCAATCATGAAATACGTGGAGAGGAGGTTCAACTGAGCTCAGGAGATAAGCTACACTCTGTAACTGTACTTATACAACATGTAAGGTAGGGGTTTCTAATAAAGTGGCCAGTCAGTAGAAGCAGAAGGTGAGCGTTTCTAGTAAAGTGGCCAGTTAGCAGAAGTACAAAGTACGTGTTTCTAATAAAGTGGCCAATTAGTGGAAGTACAAGGTTGGTGTTTCTGATAAAGTGAAAGTCAGTGAAAGTACAAGGTTGGTGTTTCTAATAAAGTGGCCAGGGAGTAGAAGTAAAAGGTGAGCGTTCCTAATAAAGTGGACATCGAGTGGAAGCACAAGGTTGGTGTTTCTAATAAAGTGGCCAGTCAGTGGAAGCACAAGGTAAGTGTTTCTAATAAAGTGACCAGTTAGTGGAAGTGCACGGCAGGTGTTTCTAATAAAGTGGCCAGTTAGTTGGAGTACAAGGTAGGTGTTTCTAATAAAGTGGCCAGTTAGTTGGAGTACAAGGTAGGTTTTTCTAATAAAGTGGCCAGTTAGTGGAAGCACAAGGTTGGTGGCCAGGGAGTGGAAGTACAAGCTAGATGTTTCTAATAAAGTGGCCAGTGAGTGGAAGCAGAAGGTTGGTGTTTCCAATAAGGTGGCCAGTTAGTGGAAGCACAAGGTTGGTGTTTCTGATAAAGTGGCCTGTTAGAGGAAGCACAAGGTTGGTGTTTCTAATAAAGTGGCCAGGGAGTGGAAGTACAAGCTAGATGTTTCTAATAAAGTGGCCAGGGAGTGGAAGTACAAGGTTGGTGTTTCTAATAAAGTGGCCAGGGAGTGGAAGTACAAGGTTGGTGTTTCTGATAAAGTGGCCGGTTAGTGGAAGTAAAAGGTAGGTGTTTCTAATAAAGTGGCCAGTTAGTGGATGTAATGATCCTCTCCACACTGAGAGGGTATCACTGAAACAGGGGTATGAAGAGCAGGTGATGAGAGAGAAAAGCCAGAGCAGAGAAACCCTCTCAGCACCTCAGTAATAAGAACTGAATCACACAGACAAGGTAAAAATCAGAGACCCTTATTGATCTAATTAAGAAGCCCCTCACTGAGAAAAGGAGATACAGACACATCAAACTAAGCAGCAGCTGCTGTTCTCAGAACAGTGGTCTGACCACCCCAGAGTCCAGAACCTCAACATCAGTGAATGTGTTTGGGGTTATTTGGATGGTGAGAGGCAGAAGATAGCAGCTGAACCAGCTTCTCAGACAGAACTTTGGAGGTGAGACTCTTACAGTGAGTGTCCTGAAAGCTGGACGCTGTAATAAAGGTATTTTATTATTAAAACTTCTGCTTATTTCTGTTTTTCTAACTCGCCGTGATATAAAACTGTCTGTGGAGTTTAACCTTCAACTCTTGTGAGTGTGTGTTTGTAAACAACTCATGTGTGAAATGTCCTGCTGTCGAACTGTCCAACAGAACACCTTTCAGCTCACCTGATGCCAAAAACATGTCCAGGACAAACAGTCCTGCCGAAACAGAGAAACTCCCTGAAACATATACACACATAAAGTATGTTTACAGTAGAGTTTAAATATTCACATATTTTCTATTTCAAAGTCAAAATTTCCATATATATATAAATTATAAATAAATATATATCCACTAACTTCCACTAATTGGCCACTTTATTAGAAACAACTACCTTTTACTTCCACTCACTGGCCACTTTATTAGAAACACCTACCTTGTACTTCTGCTAACTGGCCACTTTATTAGAAACACCTACCTTGTACTTCTGCTAACTGGCCACTTTATTAGAAACACCCATGTCATACATTCACTAACTGGCCACTTTATTTGAAACATCCACCTTGTACTTCCACTAACTGGCCACTTTATTAGAAATACATACCTGGTACTTCCATAAACTGGCCACTTTATTAGAAACACCACTTGCACTTTCTCTAACTGGCCACTTTATCAGAAATACACCCTTGTATTTCCGCCCAACAGAAAAATAAAAATGGACAAAAATAGACCTTTTTTTTTGGACCTCGATATGTATATATATATATATATATATATATATATATATATATATATATATATATATATATATATATATATATATATATATATATATATAGAGAGAGAGAGAGAGAGAGAGAGAGAGAGAGAGAGAGAGAGAGAGAGAGATTCTAGTAGATTATAGCAAGCAATCATAATATATTATCTATTGGTCAGATAAAGGATCAGTGTAACTTAGAAGACAAAAGAAAAGACAGAAGAAACAAGGGAGAGTGGACAGATAAACAGAAAGTAAAGGTAAACAGATATTTTCTCTTGCTCTCTCTCTCTCTCTCTCTTACTCACTCTCTCACTCATTCACTCTCTCCCCTGAGTATGTCTCCATGGTGACCTGTAGAGGCCCAGCTGTCAGAGTTTTGATGTCTTAATAAATTTCTCCCCGAGCGCTGTCAGTCGAGAGGCAGGAGATGGATGGAAGAGTCAAAGACCTTCAACCTCACGCTGGACCACCACCAACCCCCCAAAACCCCGACTCTAACCCCCATAACTCCAACTCCAGCCTCCAGTCGTCTCCCATATCAACACTCATCACAGCAGTTACCAAATCATTTATATTACATACCAAATCACTGAAAACAGATACTGAATAATTTATAGTAGATACTGAATATTTCATATCAGTTACCGAATACTGTATAGTAGATACTAAATAATAGCTAAGAAATTATTTATAGTAGATACTGAATATTTCATATCAGTTACCGAATACTGTGTAGTAGATACTAAATAATTGCTAAGAAATAATTTATAGTAGTTACTGAATATTTCATATCAGTTACCGAATACTGTATAGTAGATACTAAATAATTGCTAAGAAATAATTTATAGTAGTTACTGAATATTTCATATCAGTTACCGAATACTGTATAGTAGATACTAAATAATAGCTAAGAAATTATTTATAGTAGATACTGAATATTTCATATCAGTTACCGAATACTGTGTAGTAGATACTAAATAATTGCTAAGAAATAATTTATAGTAGATACTGAATATTTCATATCAGTTACCGAATACTGTGTAGTAGATACTAAATAATTGCTAAGAAATAATTTATAGTAGATACTGAATAACTTATAGAAGTTACTGATTAGTGCCATATCGTACACAATAATATCACCAACATTTTTGAATATGGTGAACGATATTATACCCTGAAATATCGTACCATATCACCCATCACTAATTATCACATCAGGTACTACTTTTACTGTTTTTAGTAAAAGAAAAATTCAGACTTTTCTAATTTCCCATTATAAATCTACTAGAGACAGATTTTATCTCCAGTATCATCACTTTACTTCAGTCCTGGATATATGGAGATATTTGGAGTGCATTATTTAGTATCGTGACATTCTGGATCATTGACTCCTGTTTAATATCTCAGTTAGGGGTGAGCCATATCATATCGTATGCAATAATAATATCAAATTTTCATTTTGTTGCAGTAGTGTATTCTTGAAATATTGTCTTTAATTAAATGTTTTGTCATATCGCCAAGAGTATCGTTATTGCAAAAATACCATGAAATATCGTGATACTACTGTAGGGCCATATCGCCCACCCCTAGTTTATAGTACACACCACTTCATAGCTGTTACTGAATAACTTATAGTAGATGTACAATAACTTATAGCAGTTACTGGGTAGTTACTTTCAGTAGATACCAAATACTTTATAGTAGTTAACAAAGAGTTTATACTAGACACCAAATACAGCTGTTACCAAACTCTTTCCAGCTGTTATAGAATACTTTATAGTAGAGACTAAATACTTTTTTGCAGTAACTTAATAATTTATAGTAGACACCAAATACTTTATAGTAGTTTATAGGAATAATTTACAGTAGAAACTGAATCATTTATTGCAGTGGCTGTATAAATTAGAGTACCTCCTGAATAATTCACAGTAAAAACCTAAATAATTTAGTAGTTTTAAAAGCTTTTACTGAATAATGTATAGTGGATAACAAATACTATTTATCATTCAAAGAAGAAATTGAATAACTAATAGTAGATACTGAATAATTTCAGTAAGATACTGAATCCTTTTAGTAATAACTCACTAATTAATAGCAGATACTTGATTAATTTATTGCAAATACTATATTGCAATATATTCAATCAGTAAATAATAATTAGTACACAGAATGATTAGTAGTAGTTACTGTAGTAGTAATTAAATATTTAGCAAAAATTAAAATTATTTGTTTATTAAATTTAGTTTGCAATACAAATGTATTTTAACTCATTTTAAAATATGTGTCTGATTAAGTGTGCATTCTTCAGAGAATGTGATTATATACGCAACTGCAGACAATCTACATCAATTCAAACAGACTACACAAAGACAAATCACTGAATTCACCAGATAATCAGATACAAATCGCCTCTAATGCAATAAATATATTGTTACTGTCTAAGTAAATATATGTATTTATATTTTTCTCCATCATTTGAACCCAGTAGTTTTACACTGTATAGAAAATCTCATCATAAACGGATCAAAAACAAGTTAACAAGAAACCTCCTTCGTTCACAAGTTTGCGACTGCTGTGATATTTGCTCACTATCATTCAAATGTATCCTCATAAGTCTTTCTGGAACGGCACTATGTGTCACTCTCACACTGAAACAACAACACAGACATGCACTCCCACACAAAAGGACATCAAACAGGTCAGGAGAGCCGCACTCCAGGGCCGAGAGGGAATGTGACCTTTCACCTTCACCCATTAAGATCAGATGTCAAGGGTGACTACGGTAGCCTCATCACTCTGCGGCAGACCCTGGAGACTGGAGAAAGTTTTTTTTGGGCTGGGGGGAGGGGGGGTGGCAGGAGGGGACTTCTAAGAATAGTCCAGTCTATCAGTCTGACCATCACTTCTCTCAGAATAACAACTGAAACCAGCCAAACAAAACTAACCAAACAACAAATACTAACAAATACTAATTCATACAATTTATTGTATATACCCAATAATTTATAGCAGTTACCAAATAGTTTATAGTATATACTGAATAATTTATAGCATATACTGAAATATTTATAGCATATACTGAATAATGTATAGCAGTTACCAAATAGTTTATAGTATATACCCAATAATTTATTGCAGTTACCAAATAGTTTATAGTATATACTGAATAATCTATAGCATATACTGCATCATTTATAGTATATACCGAATAATTTCTAACATATTCTGAATAATTTATAGTAAATACAGAATAATTTATAGCAGTTAACAAATAGTTTATAGTATATACTAAATAATTTATAGCAGTTACCAAATAGTTTATAGTATATACTGAATAATTTAGAGCATATACTGAATAATTAATAGTAAATACCGAATAATTTATAGAAGTTAAGAAATAGTTTATAGTATATACTGAATAATTTATAGCATATACTGAATAATTTATAGTAAATACCGAATAATTTATAGAAGTTAAGAAATAGTTTATAGTATATACTGAATAATTTATAGCATATACTGAATAATTTATAGGAAATACCGAATAATTTATAGAAGTTAAGAAATAGTTTATAGTATATACTAAATAATTTAGAGCACATACTGAATAATTTATAGTAAATACCGAATAATTTATAGAAGTTAAGAAATAGTTTATAGTATATACTGAATAATTTATAGCATATGCTGAATAATTTATAGTAGACACCACTTTATGGCTTTTACCAAAAAATGTATAGTATATATCGAATACTTTATAGGCATTACAAAATAGATACTGAATATTTTATAACAGTTAAAATAGTAGCAGTTCCTGAAAAATTTATAGTAAAAACCCAAATAACTACAATAATGACAATAATTTATTATAAAATTTATAATAGTTAATAGAATCATTTATAGTAGTTACTGAAAAATTTACTGAATACTTTATAGCATTTACTGAATAGTTTATAGTACCTACCAAATACATAATACTTAACAGCTGTTACCAAAGACTTTTTCAGCAGTTACTGAATAATTTATAGTCAATACTGAATACTTTATAGGCATTACCAATTACTTTACAGCAGATACTAAATTTTTTATAACTGTTAAAACAGTAGCAGTTCCTGCTAAAAACCTACATACTACTACTACTACTAATAATAATAATAATAATAATAATAATAATAATAATAGTTACTGAAAACTCAGTAGCATTTACTAAATAATTTATAGTGGATAGCAAATACTTTAAAGCAGCCACTAAATCATTCATAGAAGAAACTGAATGACTCATAGTAGATACTAAATAATTTAAGTTAGCTGCTGATTCCCTTAGCAATTACTCTACTGCAGTATTTCAATATTTTAAATTAGTAAATACTACTTGGTAGACAGAATGGTTTGTAGTAGTTACTGTAGTGGTAATTACATTTTTAGTATACACAAAAATATTTGTTATAAAGATATAAAATATTAAAATAGGTTTCTGATTAAGTGTGCATGCTGCAGAGACTAGTCCAGTCCATCAGTCTGACCATCACTTCTCACAGCATAACATCTAAAACATTTAGTGACATTTAGTGACAACAGTGACATTTAATCAAGTCGCTTAATTACCTAATGTGATTCAGTGAATATCATTCATCATTCAATATAATTAAACTATTAAACTACATTAACACAGCTCATAACATAGCAGAGAAACTGGCTCTCGCTGTAGTCAGAAATGCCTGTACAAAAACAAACGGCTAGGCTACAAACAAAACAGCCTCACATAGTAAAGTCCACGAGACATTAAAGTTTTCAATCTTTTTCAGTAGATTAATTACAGATTTGTGGGTAAACAGACTGTTAATCACAACCAGAACCTCTACTGAACTGCTCTTAATAATGTCCTAGTTTTCCATAAACACGGTCTGTGTGGAGTGTGTATGGTCTCCCAGTGTCTGTGTGGAGTGTGTATGGTCTCCCAGTGTCTGTGTGGAGTGTGTATGGTCTCCCAGTGTCTGTGTGGAGTGTGTATGGTCTCCCAGTGTCTGTGTGGAGTGTGTATGGTCTCCCAGTGTCTGTGTGGAGTGTGTACGGTCTCCCAGTGTCTGTGTGGAGTGTGTATGGTCTCCCAGTGTCTGTGTGGAGTGTGTATGGTCTCCCAGTGTCTGTGTGGAGTGTGTATGGGCTCTCAGTGTCTGTGTGGAGTGTGTATGGTCTCCCAGTGTCTGTGTGGAGTGTGTATGGTCTCCCAGTGTCTGTGTGGAGTGTGCATGGGCTCTCAGTGTCTGTGTGGAGTGCGTATGGGCTCTCAGTGTCTGTGTGGAGTGCGTATGGTCTCCCAGTGTCTGTGTGGAGTGTGTATGGTCTCCCAGTGTCTGTGTGGAGTGTGTATGGTCTCCCAGTGTCTGTGTGGAGTGTGTATGGGCTCTCAGTGTCTGTGTGGAGTGTGTATGGTCTCCCAGTGTCTGTGTGGAGTGTGTATGGTCTCCCAGTGTCTGTGTAGAGTGTGTATGGTCTACCAGTGTCTGTGTGGAGTGTGTATGGTCTCCCAGTGTCTGTGTGGAGTGTGTATGGGCTCTCAGTGTCTGTGTGGAGTGTGTATGGTCTCCCAGTGTCTGTGTGGAGTGTGTATGGTCTACCAGTGTCTGTGTGGAGTGTGTATGGTCTACCAGTGTCTGTGTGGAGTGTGTATGGTCTCCCAGTGTCTGTGTGGAGTGTGTATGGTCTCCCAGTGTCTGTGTAGAGTGTGTATGGTCTACCAGTGTCTGTGTAGAGTGTGTATGGTCTACCAGTGTCTGTGTGGAGTGTGTATGGTCTCCCAGTGTCTGTGTAGAGTGTGTACGGTCTCCCAGTGTCTGGGTGGGGTTTGTATGGTCTCCCAGTGTCTGTGTGGAGTTTGTAACATTGGAAATGTGGAAATAACGTCAGACTTCTGAGACAAGAGGTTTCAAGACGTGCAGAATGAGAGCAAGTAAAACTTTTGTAACTGAGCTGAAGCTAAAGCAGCCATGCTGACTTCATGCCTTTTCTCTCTCTCTTTCTCTCTCTCTCTCTTTCTCTCTCTCTCTCTCCCCTCATCTTGTTTTGATCCGTGTGTATTCAGCTCGTCCCCTCATGCCGACTCATTTCTCTCCAGAGAGAACCGGTCTCGGTGAGCTGAGTGCCGATGACACTTCAGATAAATAAACAGCACAAAAGGGGAAAAATAACGCAAACAGGCAGAGAACAAGCTCCACATCATCCTCATTCCCGCACCAACAACCAGTCACACTGCTAAACGCAGCCCGGCTGAGTGATCTTACACCGCAGCACACGGCACATTCTCCACACACTCACTGAAAAAACATCTGTGGCATTTTACAAGCGCTTGTTCTGTAAGCAGCATCCAACTAGAACTGCCTGGGACGATACACTGGGCTGCTAAATGAGTGCAGAAATCCTGTGAATACTACATTTTTTTTTGTACTACAGCATATAGATCAGGGCAGCTCAAAGTGGGACCTGTGACAAATCTAAATGGAGCAATATATGGAAATATTAAAAAGATAAAGATACATTTATATAACAGTATGATTTGCTTCAGTTAGATTAATACTGATAATGGTTCATGGTTGGCTGGTTGGTTGGTTGAATGGTTGGTGGCTTGTTTGCTAGGTCAGTTGGTTGGTTGACTGGTTAGTTGGGTTATTGGTTCAGTTGTATGTTGTTTCTTTGGGGGGTTCCTGGTTGGTTGGGTTATTAGTTCAGTGCTTGGTTGGTTGTTGTACTGTTAATAGTTGGTAGGTTGGTTAAATGGTTGGTGGCTTGTTTTATAGGTTACATTGTTGGTTGGTTGATTGGTTCGTTGAGACGTGTACTGGTTATTTGGGTTATTGGTTCAGTGGTTCGTTGTTTGTTTCTTTGGGGGTTCTACTGGTTGTTTGGTTGCTTAATTGCTTGGTTGGTTATTTAGCTGTTTGGTTGGGTGCTTATTTGCTTAGTTGGGTAGTCGGTTGGTTGGTTTGCTGTTTGTTTAGTTGGTTGCTTGGTTGGTTCAGAAGTTTACTCTTTGGTTGGGTGAGACGTTTGGCTGGCTTACAGGTTGATTGGTCATTTGGTAGGCTTCCTGGTTGGTTGAATCATTTGTTGAGATGTTTATAGGTTTGTTAGATTGACAGTTTAATGGTGGTAGGTTGAGATTTTTGGTTGGGTGATTGGTTCCTAGGTTAGTAATTAATAGTTGGGGTTTGTGTCGGTACTGGTTTGTGGGTTAATTAGTAACAGCAAAATGTAAAAGGTCTTAAGACCATTACAAACTAAACATAATATTCTAAATATTTTTTTTGCTTCAAAACTACATATGCTACACACGATTTGATTATTTTTCGACAAATTTTCATCAAACGATTCCTTTTATGGACAATTAGGCAACACGGAAACTGTCTTTACTGTTTAGGCTGGTCCTACCTTGACACTGTCCATTGCGTTCCTCATAACCCGGGTTGCACAGGCAGTTCCCGATGGGTACCAGCCACTCCCCATCTGACCCGCAGTACATTTTGGGCACCTCACGCTCCTCCGAGTGATCCACACAAGAGCCCCGAACCTCCACCAGAGACGAGGTGTCTGATCCGGTCACCGTATCAGGGAACTGCGCCAGGTTTCTAACCACTAGAGGACATCTCTTATAGAAGACACGGACAGACACCAAGGCGATGCAGGCTCCGACATCCTGGAAGGCCAGGTAGAAGCCTTTTCGGGTCAAAACTCCCACGTCCCTCACCTCGGTGTTTAGCTTCATGATCCGGTCTCCGATGTCCACCTGTGTAAAGCTCTCATCGGCAGCCACCGTGTCAATCTTGGCGAAGCGGCTTTCGCGCACCGTTCGCTCGCTGTCAGAGTCCGTCTCCTGGTAGTACAGGTTAAAGGTCTCCTTGCAGGTGCCTGTAACTCCAGGAAGGCTGTTGCAGTCCCGCAGGGTGAATTTGATCTCGATGTAGACCCGCTGGGCTGCACCTCGCTGGATCCAGTGCGTCCGCAGCCAGTTGTTCTGACTGGCCTCCATCACGTTACATACCTGATATGTCCGGATGGGAACATTCTTCTCGTCCATGATGCTCACCTCTTCCCACTGCAGAAGCAGAAATAACATCAGAGGTCACATTTCAAATTGGTGGAAATTATGCAGTAGCATGCTTTCAGCTTGAGAAATGTCTTCTACCCTAGACTGCCCTTCAAAGGTACCATGATGAATCAGGCTCTCCACAAAATTGCACATGTACTCTGATAATCACTGTAATTTACTTTAACAACAAGCGGTTGGTTTACTGGTGGTTGGTTGAGTGATGTTTTAATGGTTGATTGATTAATTGGTTGGTAACTTATTGCTTGGTTGGTTAGTTGTTTAGTTGATTCATTGGTTGAAAGGTTTATTAGTTGGTTGGGTTATTGGTTCAGTGGTTGTTTCTTGGAAGGTTCAACCAGTTCGTTCATTGGTTGATTGGTCAGCTGGTTAAATGGTTGCCTGTATATTTGTTGTTTTGCCTGGCTTACTGGTTGATTGGTCAGTTGGGAGGTTTACTGGTTGATTGACCAGTTTGTTAAGATGTTTAAAGGTTGGTTAGATGGATGGCTTAATAGCTTGGTTGGTTGCTTGCTTTGTTGATTCATTGGTTTATTAAAGGTTTACTGGTGGGTTGGGTTATTGGTTCAGGGGTTGATTGGTTGTTTCTTGGGAGGTTCAACTAGTTTGTTCATTGGTTGATTGGTTAGCTGCTTAAAAGCTTGCCTGTATATTTGCTTTGTTGATTTGGCTGGCTTACTGGTTGATTGGTCAGTTGGGAGGTTTACTGGTTGATTGACCAGTTTGTTGCAATGTTTAATGGTTAGATGGATGGATGGTTGGTTGGATGGTTAAGATGTTTACTAGTTGGTTAAGAGGTTTACTGGTTGATTGACCAGTTTGTTGCAATGTTTAATGGTTAGATGGATGGATGGTTGGTTGGATGGTTAAGATGTTTACTAATTGGTTAAGAGGATTACTGGTTGACTGTGGGTGATTGGTTGAGAGGTTTACTGGTTGGTCCATTGTTTGGCTGGCATACTGGATGGTTGGTTGGTCGGCTATTTGGAAGGTTTAGTGGTTTGTTGGTGAGATGTTTATAGATTGGGTGTTTGTTGGTTTACTGGTTGACTGACTGTTTGTTTTCTGTTTTCCAGTTCACTGGTAAGTTGGTTGGTTGGGAAGTGTAGTGGATGGTTTGTTGAGACAGTTTGTGGTTTATTGAATAGACGGGAGTTTCACTGGTTGATTAGTGGATTTGCTTGTTTGGTTTTTCCGACTGGTAAACACTACTTTTTGTTTAGTTTGTTGGTTTGAGTTTCTTACGTTGGGTAGCTGGTTTGACGGTGGTGAGCTCTCTGGTAGTTCTGGCTAATGTTCAATCTCCAAGTTGACACTGCAGTATAATAAATGATCTCCTCAAATTATTCGGAAAATAGCATCGCAAATTGAGCAATGAAGAGACAATGACAGTGAAAAACGATCCCGGCTTGTGTGTGTGTGAGTGATTGTGTGTGTGCAGTCCTCCCCTGCCCTGCGAGCACTGAGGGCCAATGGAGCGAACTACTGATAAGGGCTTCAGTCTGTAGATAGCAGTCCAGAAGGAGAAAGGAGCTAATTGGCCATACTTAGAGCCTGAATGCCCGCCCACCTCTGCTGCCAAAGAGCTGTCACTCACGCAGGTGATCACAGAGCACGGCCAGCTGAGGAGCAGTGAAAGAACTGGGTCACATAGCGACAGCCGGCAGCAGCAGTGATGGGAACAGAAGTTAGTTTGCTGTATTAAACTCACTGGAGGAAGGATGTTTCTTATCAGTCCTGAGATGCAGTGAGATAGACGGTGCGGGCCAACTGTACTGTGACTAATACCACTTTAAACATTGTTCTGTATGTTAATGCGGGTTTATAGCAAAACCCATGCATGCAATGAGATGTAAGACAGATTAAAATCTCTAAAGATAGATCATTGATTCATTTCAAATATTCGAATTGATCAGCTAGTAACAGATCAGCTGCTGGTATACTGAGCGCTCCTACGTGCACGCAGCCATTTCTGGGTCCATCTTCTCTGAAGGCTTTAGTAGGAAGGTATGCATGAATAGACAGCATAAAAGCAGGGACGACTGAGGGAGCATACTTTATCAGACAGAACCCACTGACCTCCTAGATCTGAAGTCCCTTCTTTCAGAAACGCACACACACACAGACCCGTTCACTGTTTCTATGTTGCCAAGTGCCCCCCCGTCACCCCCCCAACCCCTTTTTTTGGAAGTTGAGGGATAAAGTTTCCCAACAAAGGCCATTTCTGTCTCCTTCCACTATTTTCGAAACCTGATGCTTGTCGCATTAACCTAGCTATCCAAATTCACATCAGACAAAGAGAGAGAGAGAGAGAGAGAGTAGATAGAGAGAGAGTAAAGAGAGTAGAGAGAAAAAGAGTGAGAGAGAATAGAGAAAGAATATGCAAGTGCGAGAGAGAGAGAGAGAGAGAGAGAGAGAGAGAGAGTAGATAGAGAGAGAGTAAAGAGAGTAGAGAGAGTAGAGAGAAAAAGAGTGAGAGAGAATAGAGAAAGAATATGAAAGTGCAAGAGAGAAAGAGAGAGAGAGAGAGAGAGAGAAGGGGAAAAATAGAGAAAGACAAGAGAGAGCAAGAGAATAAAGAAAGAATAAGCAAGAGAGAAAGAAAGGGAGAAAATAAAGGAGCAAGAGAGAATGGAAGGGAGAGAGAATAGAGAGCAAAGAGAGAAAATAGAGAAGGAGCAAAAGAGAGAGCGAGAGAATAGAGGCAGAGCAAAGAAGAGAGTGGGAGGAGGGAGAAAGAAACATAGACAGAAAGTGAAAGACAAGATAAGCAAATAGGTGGGAAAGAAAGAGAAAGCAGGAATGAGTGAAAAACAAAGAGAAAACAAGTAAAAGAGAGAAGAGAAAGAAGAGGGGAGCTAGAGAGACAGACAGAGAGAGGAAGATGTTGAAAGAGAGAACAAGAGAGGAGAGACAAAATAAGAAAATTAGCAAGACAAAGAAAGAAAGAAAAAAAAGAAACAAAGAAAACATGAATGGGAAATTGAGAAAACAGAGAAAGAAGGAGGTGGGACAAAGAAAGAAAGAGAGAAGAGAGAAAGAGTGGGACCGAAAGTAGGGGAATGGAATAAGAGAAAAAGAGAGAGAGAGAGCAAGACAAGAAAGGCAAAGGAGGGAAAAAGAAAAAGATGGACAGAGAAAAGAAAGAGAAAAGAAAGAAAGAAGGCATGAGAGAGAGAGAAACAGAGAGGGGGTGAGAAAAAAGAAAAAAGAGACCAAACAGACAATAGAGAGAGAAAGAAAGAATAGAGAAGGAGCAAGAGAGAAAGAGAGAGAAAAGAGAGAAGCAAAAGAAAATGAAAGGCAGAGAACACAGAGAAATAAAACAAGCAAGAGAGAGAGAGAGCAAAAGAGATAGAGATTGAATAAAGAAGGAGAGAACAGAGAAGAAGCAAAAGAGAGAGCGAGAGAATAGAGACAGAGCAAAACAGAGTGGGAGGAGGGAGAAAGAAACAAAGGCAGAAAGAGAAAGACAAGATAAGCAAATGAGTGGGAAAGATAGAGAAAGCAGGAGAGCTGAATGAGTGAAAAACAAAGAGAAAACAAGTAAAAGAGGAGGAGAGAAGAATAAGACAGAAGAGACAGAAGAAGGGAGCTAAAGAGACAGACAGAGAGGAAGGGGAAGTTGAAAGAGAGAACGAGAGGAGGGGAAAAAGTATGAGGGAAAGAAAGAAAGAAAGAATAGGAAATTGAGCAAAGAGAGAAATAAGGAGGTGGGACAAAGAAAGAAAGAGAGAAGAGAGAAAGAGTCAGACTGAAAGACGGGGAATGGAATAAGAGAAAAAGAGAGAGAGCAAGAAAAGAAAGAAAGAAAGAAAGAGAGAAGAGAGAAAGAGTCAGACTGAAAGACGGGGAATGGAATAAGAGAAAAAGAGAGAGAGCAAGAAAAGAAAGAGGAAAGAAAGAAAGAAAGAAAGAGAGAGAGAGAGAAACCGAGCAGAAACAGAGAGAGGGGGTGAGAGAGAGAGACAGACAGTGAGTTCTTTACTCACTCCTCCCTCGGTGGGGCTCGCGACCCAGGCCAGTTCTCCCTGCACCAGTCTGGAATCCAGTAACGTGACTGAAAGAAACAGATGGAGAGATAAAGAATGAAAGAGTGCAGGTAGAGATCTGCCTGTGATTGTGATCTGGATCCGGTGTGTAATAACCGCCTGACCTACATGGAGCGACAGCAGATCACAGAACACCTCGATTCATAAACACTGCAGAACAACAACAGCTCCAAACTCACAGCTGTCCAGCCGCACGGCGCCGGCGCGTTACCGAGGAGCTGCAGGACATTAACGCTCCGTCTGCAGCCAACAGTCTGAAAGCCCTGACCGTCAGACGTGGTCAGCGCTGACGATAAGTAAACGCAGCACACTGTAAGGTTATATGAAGCGCTGCTGACTCGCCGCTCAGTGGAACGAGTGGAAAGTGACCTGGCTGGTGTCGGTACGCGGGACAGGAGATGTTTTATGATCTGAAACTGATGAAAAGTTAATGTTGTGTCTTTGTTCTGCAGAAAGAAAGCAGTGGAATCAGGACTCGCTGATTAGGCAATTAGATTTGAATAGCAAAGCAACATGAGAGACTTCTCAAATAATGGGTTGTCAAATAATGAGCTGTTTAAAGGGCCCGTATGCAACATTAACACAACATTATTTATTCTATTTATTATTTTAATCATATTTCTGCATCTTTTGTTCTCAAAAACAGCCATAATTCTTTCATACATGGTCACGTTCCAGCCTCTGTTTATCCCTTAGAATGAAACAGGCTGTTTTTGTTACCGTGCCTTTAAGACTCATGTATGTAAATGAGCTCTGCTCTAATTGGCTGTGCTAAAGACCAGTACAGGTTGAAACATTCCTTATAGGCTCATTTAATTTTCTCAGCTTTCATTCTATATAATTTCAACATCCTTTATACTGTATGGACCAATAGAAACGCTCTAAAATCACATTAAAAGTTAGCATTTTTCTTTGGACAGTAACAAGGTATATATATATATATATATGATCCATCCATCCATGGGCTGGAGCCAAGGTGAAGGTGGGGTACACCATAGACACACACACTTATATATATATATGGATGGATCACTCTAAATTGCCCATAAGTATAAGTGTGTGTGTCCATGGTGTACCCCACCATCACCTTGGCTTCAGCCCATGGATGGATGGATCATATATATATATATATATATATATATATATATGTGTGTATATGGGTGTTTCTTCAATTGTGGGCTCTTTGCCATCTTAACTTAGTTTTATTAAGTAATGCATTTCACTAGAATTTCATTATAAAATCACACTGTTAGACTTAATTATACTTAATTTCTACATAATTTAAAATATACTGATGGTGAAATTGAAAGCCTATCATTACCATCAACAATTGTCATTACCATCTCAACAGGTTATGTGCTGGTAATGACATGTTGCGGTAATGACAATTTTCACTGTTTTAAGAAAAAAGCTAGCTAGGCTATGGATTTGATAAAGCTGGTTAACAGCTAGCTGTACTTTAAATCCACATAAATAAATAAATAATATGTAAATGTAATGTTTAGTTATAAATAAATAAATAATGTGTAAATGTAATGTTTAGTTATGAATAAATAAATAATGTGTAAACGTACTGTTTAGTTATGAATAAATAAATAATGTGTAAATGTAATGTTTAGTTATAAAAAAATAAATAATGTGCAAATGTAATGTTTAGTTATGAATAAATAAATAATGTGTAAATGTAATGTTTAGTTATGAATAAATAAATAATGTGTAAATGTAATGTTTAGTTGTAAATAAATAAATAAATAATGTGTAAATGTAATGTTTAGTTGTAAATAAATAAATAAATAATGTGTAAATATAATGTTTAGTTATGAATAAATAAATAATGTGTAAATGTAATGTTTAGTTATGAATAAATAAATAATGTGTAAATATAATGTTTAGTTATGAATAAATAAATAATGTGTAAATGTAATGTTTAGTTATGAATAAATAAATAATGTGTAAATATAATGTTTAGTTGTAAATAAATAAATAAATAATGTGTAAATATAATGTTTAGTTATGAATAAATAAATAATGTGTAAATGTAATGTTTAGTTATGAATAAATAAATAATGTGTAAATGTAATGTTTAGTTAAGAATAAATAAATAATGTGTAAATATAATGTTTAGTTGTAAATAAATAAATAAATAATGTGTAAATGTAATGTTTAGTTGTAAATAAATAAATAAATAATGTGTAAATGTAATGTATAGTAATAAAGTACTGTCGTACTGATGTAAACGGTAATGACTCTGAATAAATGTACTCTATGATCAGGAGCAATACACGATTCAGTTACTCCCATTTACACACATTAACATCTCACTCCTCACTCATGGCTGACATGTGCTCCATTGTGAGTTTTTGTTTCCATGGTTACAACATGAACAAGTGCTACCTTTAAATAATTCCCTACAGAAGCCATACACAGAAGTCATTATAAAAAATGGAAATCATATTATTATTATTATTATTATTATTATTATTATTATTATTATATATAATCATACATCATTATTTTGTTGTGTAATTTTTTTTGGTGATGAAAGGAATGATCTTTTTAATACCAAAAATGTTTAATTTGTATGAAAGTAATTTTAACACAAATTTATAACCTGAGGACGTAAAAGTTCCCCTAATTGAAGAATCAACCAGATATATATATATATATATATACATATATATATTTGAAATAGATATATATTTGAATTCAGCATCATGATCAGACCCTCTACACAGCTCTAGTGTCTCTCTCTCTCTCTCTCTCTCTCTCTCTCTCTTTTAAGAATGAACTGGGAATGAAATTAGAATAAACAGCCTATTGTTAAAGAAGATATAATTAAATAAATAAGTATTGAACGTGCCAGTCTGGAGAACCTTTCTCCATGCAGAGAACTATTTAAGCTAGCAGATGTTTCTTGGAGTGTTCAACGTACATCTAACCGTTTTTCTAACTAAAGAACCCTCGACTAAAGAACCCTCGACAAAGATCATCACTTCTTCACTGTCAATGGAAGTTAATGGACCAGTCTTTTATTCAAGTCTTGGCCTGGGATTGTGACACGGTGTAAACAACAGCTGACATTCTGAAATGTATCTACGCTATACATCGCCGCAGTCCAAAGAAAAAGCTCCATTTTTTTTAATGCAACAGCTGCCATTTACATTTTGTACAAATTTTAAAATGAATGGACCAATAGGAACGCTCCAAAATAGCTTGGAAACAATTCTGGCTCCATTGACTTACCTTGAAAGTGAAGACAATTTGGAAATACATGTTTTTCTTTGGACAGTGATGTATATATAAATATATATTTAAATATATATAAATATATATTTACATATATATATACATTATTATATTTTGAAACATGTGTCAATACAGTAAGTAGTGCTTTCCAAGCTTCTCCTAAACAACCCAGTATTATTATCAGTTCTCATCTAATACCTGCTTTGACTGCTCAGTACTTCATTAAGCTAAATCAAGATTTACTGCTGAAGGAACTGAACACATTCATACAACGTCTGGGGCGTCCAGGAGAAATCTGGAACCTAACTTTGTTCTTCAAACTGGATCAAGATCTGATCTACTTCTCTCACAATAACATATTCATGTTACTTTGTATTGTATGTATGATTATTGACATCTGTTCTAATCAGATCTAGCGTATCTTGGTTTTGTTCTTAAACACTTAAGTGAGATGACAATAGTTTTAATACACTGAGTTACTATTTCTCTCCATGTGGAACACATTTCAGTGTGTATTAGTGGTTTTAAAAACATTTATATCGCAATAACACTCCCAGATGTGTATACTGTTCCTTTCATATTACTAACAATACTATATTATTATTAATATAGAGGTGAACGATATATCAAAAATAAATATCATTACAATACTTCTAGAAATTTTCCCAACACACGATACGCCACGATATGTTTTTAAATGAACTGGAAACAAGAATAGATCCAGCTGTGATACATACATCCACGATATGTTCAGAGAACTGTACTGCTGTGCGACATATCACGATACTAACACTTATACAGTAATATTGTTCAGTCCTAACTATATTATGAACTATAATATTAGATAAGCATATGACTGGTGAGCATATGATCAACCCTAAACTAGATTTAACTTTAAATAGTCAGTAAACTGAACATCATGATGAACCTCCACTACAGCAGCTCTACACAGACCTGAGTTCAGCTCTCTCTCTCCCTCCCTCTCTCTCTCTCTCTCCCTCTCTCTCTCTCTCAGTGTCTCTTTACCTTCGTTTGCCGGATAAGTTCTCGGAGCGGAGATTCCGGTAGAAACCCCGAACAGAAGCGAAGCCGCCGTGTATATAATCCCAGATAGCGGCGCCATCCGTCCCTTCAGCGCTGTCTTATTACCGTTCCCCTCTCTCTCTCTCTCTCTCTCTCTCTCTCTCTCTCTCTCTCTCTCTCTCTCTGCTTCTCTAACCTCTCCGTCTCTCTCTCTCTCTCTCTCTCTCTCTCTCTCTCTCTCTCTCTGCTTCTCTAACCTCTCCGTCTCTCTCTCTCTCCTCCTTAGAGAGTCAGACCGTTACTAACAGGGCAACTCTGTCCACTCGCTCACTGAGCGGGAGGGGCGGGGCCTCCAGAGTGACGCGCCTGCCAATCAAAGTGAGATTATAGCCAATCATTTGCATATTGCGCTCGGAGCTCTGAGGAATCCTCTGCATGGAAACTAGAGACAATATTGACAATGAATATAATGAATATATATATATATATATATATATATATATATATATATATATATATATATATATATATATATATATATATATATATATATATATAATCACATCACTGTCCAAAGAAAAACATGTATTTCTAAACTTTCAATGTAAGTCAATGGAGCCAAAGATTTTTTAAAGCTATTTTGAAGCGTTCCTATTGGTCCATTCATCATAAAATTTAAACACAATGTAAAGGGCAGCTGCTGTATTAAAAAAATTTAGATTTATGTTTTTCTTTGGACTCTGCGATGTATAGCGTACATACATTTCAGAATGTCAGCTGTGTTTACACCGTGTCACAATCCCACTTGAATAAAAGACTGGTCCATTAACTTCCATTGACAGTGAAGTGATGATGCTTTGCTGGAGATATATATTGGTTTTGTTCTGACAGTCACCACAGCCTCACTTTAGGAGATCTCTGTCGAGGGTTCTTTAGTTAGAACAACGGTTAGATGTATGTTAAACACTCCAAGAAACATCTGCTATCTTAAATATATACACTACTGTACAAACGTGCATACACCAATAAGTGTGTGTTCACCAGTAAGAACAGCAGATCTGATTAGAACAGATGTAGATAATCAGACATTCAATACAAAGTAACATGAATATGTTATTGTGAGAGAAGTAGATCAGATCTCGATCCAGTTTGAAGAACAAAGTTAGGTTCCAGATTTCTCCTGGACGCCCCAGACATTGTATGAATGTGTTCAGTTCCTTCAGCAGCAAATCTTGATTTAGCTTAATGAAGTACTGAGCAGTCAAAGCAGGTATTAGATCAGAACTGATAATAATACTGGGTTGTTTAGTAGAAGCTTGGAAAGGGTTAAATAAACACACTGACGTATGTAAAAGCTCTACTTACTCCATTAATATTTAATTTAATCTTAAATTCAATGGTTTAGACAGTTTGGGGAGTATCTGAGTTTCCTTCTGAGCTGAGCGCTGTAGTCTATCAGTCTATAGTGAAGCGGAGTGCTGGCGCCCCCTAGTGCTCTCTGAGCTGAATCACCGCTGCAGTACATTGTCTATAAGGTCGCAGATGGTTGTTCTCAGTCGGGACACACGCACGAGCTGCACTGAGCGCTTCAGGCACGTTTCTTTAGTTCAGCATTCCAGACCAAACGCCAACAATGGGAGTCAATATCCTGCAGAGGAAGGAACGCGTGAAATGTCTCGAGCGTTATCGGAAAAAGCTCTGCACGGTCTCAGGTGGGCGGTCGATGGGGGCTACAGATGAATAGAGCAAACTGAGACACACTGATTTCCCACTGGTCACTAATCCTTCTGTTACTGCCCTCCGTGACTATTAGATACAAAATATAACAATATCTGAGCTGACCTTATTTTAAATACACACACACACACGCACACACACATATATATATATATATATATATATATATATATATATATATATATATATATATATATATATATATATATATACATATATATATATATATATATATATATATATATATATATATATATATATATATATATATATATATATCGTCCATTGTCCAAGGACAACTTACAATGTAAGTCAATGGAACCAGAATTTTTTTCCAAGCTATTTTGGAGCATTTCTATTGGTCAATTCATCATGAAATGTTCCCACAATGTAAACAGCAGCTGTTGTGTTCAAATAATGTCGAAAAATAAAAATTGGCAAAAATGGCACCGTTCCAATACACACCTGACCTACTTTATTTACATCAGTGGTCTCCAGCCCTCCTTCTGAAGAGTTACTTCACTCCACAGCTTAGTTCCCACCTGTACCTAATCAGCTGCCCTGCCCTCTTACTGAACTCTAACACATCTGATCCAGCCAATCAGGAACTTAGGAAGAGGTAATAGGGAGCAGGTGTGGCGAATTGTGGTTGAAACCAGTTTCTCCAAGAAGCTCCCAAGAACCAGGTTTTGGAGGCTTTACACCATAAAATTTAAACACTGGGAGCAAAACTTTGAGACTCTACTCACCCAATATACTTAGATTGCTTAATCAATAAACTATACAGTAATAATTGATTGATGTAAAATATGTGGCTGTGGTTCTTAAAGAGGAATTCCACCAATTTTTTAAAAGGAAATTCTGAATAATTCAGAGATTCGGATGTAAACATAGCCATTCAGAGTGGTTTGGTGTGAGCTGGTTGATTGTAGAGGCTCAGAGTTCTTTACAGTGGTGGTGAATGGAACCAGGCGTCACTATGTCAAATATAGACATTTTATTTACTATTAAAGCCACCTGTGATCTTATGCATGTCCTAAATGTATGTATTCTAATGTTAATGATGGTAAAATCTGGAAAAATACATTTTCTTTTGGGACTGCTTCGCCTTACAGCACCCTTCATGTATCCCTCCGCCATGACTTGATTAAAATAAAAGGATTAAAATACATTTTACATCACAAACATATCATAAATCTATACATCAGATGTTAGGCAGTGTATCTATAACAGCTTTCACAAGGCATTGGACACTGTAGACGTCTGATTCCATTCACTACCACTGTGACTCGGTAAGTGTCCCTAGTCCAAAGCATTTCACACCAAATCACTCTGAGGGGCTTTGTTTAAATCCCAACTGTTTAACTATATAAAAATAGCTCAATTACGCTGAACAGATTCCTCTTAGATTACACCCTCAGTGACCGTTGCTTTCAAGTGGTCAGTTGGATTCTTATTGGTCCAGCAAGGGCAGGAATGTTGCTGCTATTGATCTCCTCCTCACACCTGGACACTCAAACACATCCAGATGGCTCTGCCCACAGTGCATGTCAATCAGACATCACACCCCCCACCACCCTTTCCTCCCTTCCTTCTTCACTCTTTCTCTTAAAGCTAGTGAGTGACCTGCCCTGAGTGGGAGGAGGTCGTCTTTCTGCCCCTGATACCCAGTCTGGAGGACTCAAGCACGGGGAGACCATACACACTCCACACAGAACCACCCGGACCAGGAATCCAACCCAGATCATCTTACTGTGACAAGACAGTGCTGACCACTACACCACCATACTGACCACTACACCACCATACTAACCACTACACCACCATACTAACCATTACACCACCATACTGACCACTACACCACCATACTAACCACTACACCACCATATTAATCATTACACCACCATACTGACCACTACACCACCGTACTGACCACTACACCACCATACTAACCACTACACCACCGTACTAACCACTACACCACCATACTAACCACTACACCACCGTACTGACCACTACACCATCATACTAACCACTACACCACCGTACTAACCACTACACCACCATACTAACCACTACACCACCGTACTAATCACTACACCACCGTACTAACCACTACACCACCGTACTAACCACTACACCACCGTACTGACCACTACACCATCATACTAACCACTACACCACCGTACTAACCACTAAACCACCATACTAACCACTACACCACCGTACTAATCACTACACCACCATACTAACCACTACACCACCATACTAACCACTACACCACCGTACTAACCACTACACCACCGTACTAACCACTACACCACCATGCTGACCACTACACCACCTTAATGACCACAACACCACCGTCCTGACCACTACACCACCTTAATGACCACTACACCACCTTAATGACCACTACACCACTGTCCTGACCACTACACCACCTTAATGACCACTACACCACCGTACTGACCACTACACCACCGTACTAACCACTACACCACCATACTGACCACTACACCACCATACTAACCACTACACCACCATACTAACCACTACACCACCATACTGACCACTACACCACCATACTAACCACTACACCACCATACTGACCACTACACCACCATACTAACCACTACACCACCATACTGACCACTACACCACCGTACTAACCACTACACCACCATACTGACCACTACACCACCATACTGACCACTACACCACCGTACTAACCACTACACCACCGTACTGACCACTACACCACCATACTAACCACTACACCACCATACTAACCACTACACCACCATACTGACCACTACACCACCGTACTAACCACTACACCACCATACTAACCACTACACCACCGTACTAACCACTACACCACCATACTAACCACTACACCACCATACTAACCACTACACCATCATACTAACCACTACACCACCATACTAACCACTACACCACCATACTAACCACTACACCACCGTACTAACCACTAAACCACCATACTAACCACTACACCACCGTACTAACCACTACACCACCATACTAACCACTACACCACCATACTAACCATTACACCACCATACTGACCACTACACCACCATACTAACCACTACACCATCATACTAACCACTACACCACCATACTAACCACTACACCACGTACTAACCACTACACCACCATACTAACCACTACACCACCATACTGACCACTACACCACCGTACTGACCACTACACCACCATACTGACCACTACACCACCATACTAACCACTACACCATCATACTAACCACTACACCACCGTACTAACCACTACACCACCATACTAACCACTACACCACCATACTAACCACTACACCACCATACTAACCACTACACCACCATACTAACCACTATACCACCATACTGACCACTACACCACCATACTAACCACTATACCACCATACTGACCACTACACCACCGTACTGACCACTACACCATCATACTAACCACTACACCACCATACTAACCACTACACCACCATACTAACCACTACACCACCGTACTGACCACTACACCATCATACTAACCACTACACCACCGTACTAACCACTACACCACCATACTAACCACTACACCACCGTACTAACCACTACACCACCATACTAACCACTACACCACTAGACTAACCACTACACCATCATACTAATCACTACACCACCGTACTAACCACTAAACCACCATACTAACCACTACACCACCGTACTAACCACTACACCACCATACTAACCACTACACCACCGTACTAACCACTACACCACCATACTAACCACTACACTACCGTACTAACCACTACACCACCATAATGACCACTACACCACCTTACTAACCACTACACCACCGTACTAACCACTACACCACCGTACTAACCACTACACCACCGTACTAACTACTACATCGCCGTACTAACCACTACACCACCGTACTAACCACTACACCACCTTACTAACCACTACACCACCGTACTAACCACTACACCACCATACTGACCACTACACCACCATACTAACCACTACACCACCATACTAACCACTACACCACCGTACTAACCACTACACCACCATACTAACCACTACACCACCATACTAACCACTACACCACCGTACTAACCACTACACCACCGTACTAACTACTACATCGCTGTACTAACCACTACACCACCGTACTAACCACTACACCACCGTACTAACCACTACACCACCATACTAACCACTACATCACCATACTGACCACTACACCACCATACTAACCACTACACCACCATACTAACCACTACACCACCGTACTAACCACTACACCACCGTACTGACCACTACACCACTGTACTGACCACTACACCACCATACTAACCACTACACCACCATACTAACCACTACACCACCGCACTAACCACTACACCACCGTACTAACCACTACACCACCATACTAACCACTACACCACCGTACTAACCACTACACCACCATACTAACCACTACACCACCATACTGACCACTACACCACCATACTAACCACTACACCACCGTACTAACCACTACACCACCATACTGACCACTACACCACCATACTAACCACTACACCACCGTACTGACCACTACACCACCGCACTAACCACTACACCACCGTACTAACCACTACACCACCATACTAACCACTACACCACCGTACTAACCACTACACCACCATACTAACCACTACACCACCGTACTAACCACTACACCACCATACTGACCACTACACCACCATACTAACCACTACACCACCATACTAACCACTACACCACCATAATGACCACTACATCACCATACTAACCACTACACCACCATAATGACCACTACACCACCATACTAACCACTACACCACTTTACTAACCACTACACCACCATACTAACCACTACACCACCATAATGACCACTACACCACCTTACTAACCACTACACCACCATAATGACCACTACACCACCTTACTAACCACTACACCACCATACTGACCACTACACCACCATACTAACCACTACACCACCTTACTAACCACTACACCACCATAATGACCACTACATCACCATACTAACCACTACACCACCATAATGACCACTACACCACCTTACTAACCACTACACCACCATAATGACCACTACACCACCGTACTAACCACTACACCACCATACTAACCACTACACCACCGTACTAACCACTACACCACCATACTAACCACTACACCACCATACTAACCACTGCACCACCATACTAACCACTACACCACCATACTAACCACTACACCACCATACTGACCACTACACCACCATACTAACCACTACACCACCATACTAACCACTACACCACCATACTAACCACTACATCACCATACTGACCACTACACCACCATACTAACCACTACACCACCATACTGACCACTACACCACCATACTAACCACTACATCACCATACTAACCACTACACCACCATACTGACCACTACATCACCATACTAACCACTACACCACCATACTGACCACTACACCACCATACTAACCACTACACCACCATACTAACCACTACACCACCATACTAACCGCTACACCACCATACTAACCACTACATCACCGTGCCCCAAGTTTAAAAGAGAACTGATAATAATACTGGGTTGTTTAGGAGAAGCTTGGAAAGGGTTAAATAAACACACTGACGTATGTAAAAGCACTACTTACTCTATTAATACAAACTCTGTTGTACTATCTGTGTTGTGACTTTAGGGGTTAACACGTTCTGCTGATATAATCAGAGAATCTCGCCTCCTATCTGATCATCTCTGAATGAGATATGAGGCTCAACAGGTTTAATCTCACCACGTCGACCCTCTTATGAGCTCTTATCGTCGGTGAAACAGGAGCCTTATCGCTCACAGAGCGTGCTCTTTGTTGCTCGCCCTCCTCCACGTATCTAATCTCAGTCCATTAGTCGGCCCATTAAAATTCTTTAGTCCAATTTCAGAGGAATCCGTCCGCGTGAGCGTGGAGCGACTGGCCGGCCCAGCGAGAGCAGCTGCTTCCTCAATAGAGTCTTTCAGGAGGACGGCCAAGTATTATTGCTGACCAGCCACTGGTCCAGTCACACGTACCTGTCCTGCCACCCGAGACGCATTAGAGGCATCGTGTGCTCGGCTCAGACAAACGTTACAGACATCCATGTTTTTTTCATTAGTATGTGTCATAATGTGCTTGAATGTGAATAGACATAAGTTTGGTCAAAATATATATTTAGCTTATTTAAGTAGGTGTAGCAAATTATCTGTAGAGATTATTTGTCTTGTTTCAGTTAATCAAAACACAGCTCATTTACATACACCCACCAGCCACCGCTTCATTAGGTACATCTATCTCCACTCACTGACCACTGTATCAGCTCCACTGACCATACAGGAGCTCCACTCACTGTCCACTGTATCAGCTCCACTGACCATACAGGAGCTCCACTTACAGACTGTAGTTCATCTGATTCTCTGTATACTTTATGACTCTGTTCTTTAATGATCAGGACCCCCACAGGACCCCCACAGAGTTGGTGGTTGTGTAAGTGGATAAGATGCTGCAGTGTTTAAACACTCACTGTCCACAGGACGCTGTTGGCCATCGACAGTTTTGATTGATGGATTCCCACAGGACTCTGGCCATAGGACTCTGTCTACGGGACTCTGTCTACGGGACTCTGCCCACAGGATGCCAACCACAGGACTCTGGCCATAGGACTCTGTCTACAGGACTTTACCCATGAGACTCTGCCCACGGGACGCCACCCACAGGACTCTGGCCATAGGACTCTGCCTACGGGACTCTGCCCACAGGACTCTGCCTACAGGACTCTGCCTACGAGACTCTGCCCACAGGACGCCACCCACAGGACTCTGGCCATAGGACTCTGACCACAGGACGCTGTTGACCATTGACAATTTTGATCGATGGACTTTAGATAGGGGTGTTGGAGGGGGGAGGCAGGGGGGACGGAATCTACTGTATATCCACACTGTCTAATGAAAACACATATCTCATTTTTTTGTCATTTTTTTATATTTTTCTACGTCATTTAAACCTGACAGCTGCCGTTTACACTGTGTCAAGTAAAATGTCATGTACAAATGTCATGATGGATGGACCAATAGAAATGCTCTAAAATAACTATAAAAATATGGTTACATTGACCTTCTTACCTTCCATTAAAAGGTAAGACGGTTTTTGACCTCTCCTGCAAAGTTGCCATTAAAGTTGTGTAGTACAGTTAAATTGTGCTATAGTGGTATTTAATTACTACTTTGTGGACTGGATGTTATTTCCACCAACATGTTGTCTGGCAATAAAATAATCAATCAATCAATCAACCAACCAGTCAATCCAAATGAATGACCAACTCTGGTAGTAGGATTAGGAGTTAAGAATTAGTAGGTATATCATGTGAACATATTTAGAGTACGAATCCATCAAACCAAAACACTTAAAAGCAGAACAATAAAGAAGTGATCGCTCGTTACTATGTGGAAAAGGCTGTAATGCATCTCCACTGAGAAGCTGGCAAAGAGCTCTTGCTCATGGCACTTTTCCCTTTAAGCTCTTCAACCCTCTCCTCCAGCGCGGTCCTCATGGCAAAGGCCCAGAAATCTTCAGAGCTGAATGCTCTGAGACCACCGTGGCCACTCCAGTCATTAAGTGCCTTTAGACTGCTGCAGTGCCCACCGACATCAATGCAGGTGTCAGTCAGAGCGAGAGCCTTTCAGAAAGTCTTTTCTCTGTCTCTCTCCATTCAGCGGGCCTATCTGGAGTCCTCTGGAGGGTTTCTGAGGAGATCTGGACTCTGGATACGGTTCTTTTGGGGACGTTTTGTTTGGATCAGCAGGTTTGCTTTGTTTATCACAAAGGACATACAGTAAAAAGTTGAAACCGCGACCAAATTAACTTGTACGAGTGTTGGAAAGTTTGGAAACGCTGACCTCAGTTATATTCTTTAAAAAACTAAACAATTTCTCTGTTTCAACATTTGAATATCAAATCGAAGTTACTTTGTCATATACAAAGTCATACACGGTACAACAAGCAGTGAAATGCTGTAACAACTGCCCTCTCATGTAAAACAATGATATATATATGTAATTATAAATGTAATTATTAATAAATTAGTACTAATAATACTAATATATATTCAAATTAACATTTGATTCTTATGTATCTCCATTTTTGTCATTTTATTTTTTTTCTCTTAAATTATTTTACATCATTTACACACAACAGCTGCCTTTTATACTGTGTAAAAATTTCATGATGAGTGGACCAATAAAATGCTTCAAGAATAACTTGAAAAAATTCTGGTTTCATTGACAATTTTGGAGATAATTTGAATATTTTAATATATATACTTATTTTCATATATATATATATATATATATATATATATATATATATATATATATATATATATATATATATATATATATATATATATATATACAAATACAAACTTAAAATACATAATAATAATAATAATAATAATAATAATAATAATAATAATAATAATAATAATAATAATATTTGGGTTGAAGGTAAGGTCAGGTATAGGTTCAAGGTTAGATATAATAGAATCTTTATAGAACATTTCACTTCAAGAATGACAGTTGAGGTCAAACTGAATATCTAGAAACTATCTAAACCAAAATTGCAAACAAATAAAAAAATACTACATACTTTACATATGTTTACTTAACAACAATTTTATTAATCAAAGACCACCTTTCCCCCATATATGACAAATACATACATATAGAAAAAAATACAACATACAACACAGATCAGGAAGAAACCTGTATTACGACCCCATAAGCTTTACCCTTCCTCTGTAGATAAAGGCAGGAGATCTGGGGGCTCTTGGACATAGAGGTTTATGGTAAACTGAGATGTTGGTGCTGTTGTTCCACCACTTCACGCAATCACCCAGGTTTGTTGACGGTGGAGTGGGGGGATCCCAGTGTCTCAGGGTACTCTATGTTCCTCTAGTTCTCTGCCGGAGTCACCAGCCACACTATGAAATTTCTAATCTGTTTACTTTCATATTCTCTACAGTCTTACTCCTGAGCCCAACTAACGTTCTCTCCTTGCTGTTCCTGAAGTAATGACTGTCCTCCCGTCTGCTGAACGCTGTTGGAAGACTGACTATCAGGGCCTCCACCCCACCCATCACCAGCCAGCTCTCCTGTCCTTGGATAGGATGGGACTGTTTCAATTCTCTCCCACTTTTCATAAAGACTCAGAGTCAGAGACTGCCTCTACCAGAGCAGTTTCTTAAACAAAGATTCAGCTTTAATTCTGAACTGGGATTAATAAACTGTAAATACTGTTGGACCAGAGGAGGACGGGTCTCGGTGAAGGCCCTGGCCAATAGACATGCAGAGAGCAGAATAACGGAAACACTCGACAATACATGGATATCAAGCACCTTCTTCTACCTTCAGATAGTAACCTGGGTAGTTACTGGGTAGTAACCTACTAATGTTCAGATGAGGTGACTGAAGAATCATGAAAGGGGGGTAGAGTAGCATTGTATATGCAGGCTGGAACTAAACTCCACAGGACCACCAAACCACAAGATTAGAGGAGTTTGCTTTGGATGAGCAAACCATTCTGGATCTTCTGCCACGTCAGTAGACACTGTGTTGAAGGCGATCTTAGTCTTTGGCCGTATCATCGCTGTCCAAAGAAAACCTTTTTATTTTTATTTATTTTAATTTGTACACAACGGCTTCCGTTTACATTCTCCGATAGAAATGCTCCAAAATGGCTTTACAAAGAAATCTGGTTCCATTGACTTACATTAAAAGTAAAGACAGCATTTTGGACAGCAGTGATATGTAAACAGATCTGAATGTAGTGATCAGTGATGCTACATCAGATAAGTCTTATTTCATTGGCCAGGCGTTTGGCTTTTTGTGCTTCTTACACGTCCGTGTCCTTTTAAATTCAAGCTGTTCCTGAGTGTCAGTCCAGCTATAGATCACGACTTTCAGACCATACTTTGACGAATACTGCTCCCTAGTGGTGGGACACTGCAATGATGTAAAATTTGAAATATTACAATTAAAATACATAGCATGAGCATACTCCCCACTTTAGAGAGAGAGCAAGGCTGGATGACTGTAGCAACACTGCAGAACGGATCATCTCATGATGACAGACAGATGATAAATACAACTAATCCATTGTCCGTGTTCTCCAATACTTAGTCCACAAGTACTGCAGGGACATCTGGTGAAGGACAATTAATACGGGTATTGAACAGCGTGGACACTGATGGTATCTACTGGCTCTTGTCACTCATAATCAGATTCTATTCTGAAGATCTGAAGACCATCTATAAGACAGTTTCTCTTACAACATGCCCACACGATGAGTGGGATGGGGGGGGTCTTTAACTGGCCTTGAAATTGATAAAAGAATTAAACAAATGTTGTCATTTCATAGATATACTGGATTCTTTCAACTGACTCATTGAAAGATGTGCAACAGCGTTAGGGCTTTAGGGATTGGAAATATGAAATATGAAAATATGAAAAGATTTCCTACAACCCTCAAAAGAGGCTGATACATGAGTCCAGGCAACACTATGGATGTGTCTCAGATCCTAGTGAGTGTGTAAGTGTGTAAGTAGTCTGTCTAGGTAGCAGCTGTGTAAGTAGCAGCGTTCTCTCCTCATCTCTCCTCATAAAACTGAGACGCTCTAGTTAGAGAGAGTTATATATATATATATATATATATATATATATATATATATATATATATATATATAAACAAACAAAAAAACCCATATATATATATATATAAAACTGAGACGCTCTAGTTAGAGAGAGTTATATATATATATATATTATATTATATATATATATATATATATATATATATATATATATATATGTATATATAAACAAACAAAAAAACCCATATATATATATATATATATATATATATATATATATATATATATATATATATATATATATATATATAAACAAACAAAAAAACCCATATATATATATATATAAAACTGAGACGCTCTAGTTAGAGAGAGTTATATATATATATATATATATATATATATATATATATATATATATATATATATGTATATATATGTATATATAAACAAACAAAAAAACCCATATATATATATATATATATATATATATATATATATATATATTTGGGGTTTTTTTTGTTTTGGTTTTTTTCAGTAAAATCAGCTGTTTTTGGATACCCCAAAAAGCCAATAGGGGGGACCCCCCCGTTCACTCTCTACTCCAGTTTGAATAACTTCAAATCAGTAAAAGAAATCAACTCCAATTTTTTTCTGGTGACTGTAGACACATGCAGACACATTTTTCTAAAGAGTCTTTAAGTCTTGGAGCACATAAACTGTATTTTTTGTTAGATGCTAAAATTTAAATTCTAAAATGAAAATTAGAGTTTTTTTCAGCATATTTGGACCATTGCAGATTAATTTCAATACCTTTGAGTGCTTTCTAGTACAAATTTGAATGCTTTTCAGGAACATTACATCATAAATATTCCACTAGTTTATGGAATGTTTTAGTAAAAAGCTTCAATATTTGCGTATGTATTTTTAGGCGGAAATTGGTAAAAAGGGCTGGAATGTTAAGAGGATAAAATACTGTTTTGTGTGATTATATGACCAGAAACACATTAAAGCTCCAGAGAGAATCAAAATAACTCTGCGTTGCATCATGGGATTGTCTTAGCGGCTGAGGAAGCGTTCGATGCTTCCTTAAAATCAGGTCTAAATAAGGTTCCTCAGTAGACAGCATGTTTAAGGTATGTAAGAATTGGGGCAGTCTACATGTCGGGAGTGCATACTATGACGTGAAATGCTGCCTATGTAGGAGCTCAGTAGGATTTGAGACAGAACCATGTCACCTGAAATTTAAGGCCACTGGGTTACTTCCCACTTTGGATGTATCCTGCTGTCCTCTTCTGTGCTATCATTTATTTTGCCTTTCCACGGTGTACTGCACTGCAAACTCTTCACTGGTCATGGTGGAAGACCTCCCCCATTGTCTGGTGTAGGGGTCTTCTACATTCTATAAAGAGACAACAAGACAAGAATCATGATAAGTTAGCAATAATTAACCACAAAGACACTGAAGTACCAATAGCCTCTTTTCCACTGCAGTACCGAATGGTTCTGAGTTCCAGAGGTAAAAGATCCAGTGGCATCTTCAGATAGACACGGTTTAACCCTTTAATAACTGGGCTCAGCACGTTAGTTCAAACGTTCGTTGAGGTGACATAAAAGTGTGTACTCTCAGTCAAAAGTTTGGACACACCTACTATATTAATAGTACTAATATTAGTGAATAAGTGTGAAGAGATCAGAACTATAGAATAGTCGGTATGGAATTATTCCTGGAGCAGAATTAAACATCTGGTTGTGTTTAAAGAATGTTTAGAGGGTCTTTTAGAAATGAGCTCATTTGCTCTGATGCAGGTTTACATACTTTGAACATTCTGACCAGCAGCTTCATGAGGAGCCACATGAGCTGCTTCTCTAACAGGACTGAAGAAGATAGTGTAGATGCTGAGATCTTGTTCTGATAAACAGGTTTGGGGGTTTTATAGCTCTTATAAAAATATGCATTCTCATTTTTATATTTAAACACAGTCAAATGTTTGTTTTAGTAATATTTGTGTACATGGGCTCCAAGTTCACTATTTACACTCCTGACATAAAATGACGGGATTTGCTAAACCATAAACTTCTCGTACCTTCTGTAGCATTTGGTGTGATGGGAATCTGTATCTGAACAGACTTACTTTACCAGATGGGCTTGATGTGTAAGAAATATTTATGTGTAAGGCAGTGGAATACTTTTATATGCAAATGCATCTTTATTCATATACCTGGTTCTTACTGTATTTCGCCTTGTTACTGCCATTGTGAGGACACTGGGAGGCAGTAGGATGTGGTTTTGTGTGTGCAGAAGACATTCGGCTTTGTGAACCCTCTGTATTTAATAGTTATTGAGTAACTACTATGAATCACTCAGTAACTAAATAAGCATTGAAGAAATATTTGGCCCGCCTACAGATTCGAGGGGTTAAAGTCAAAATCACACATTTACAATCAGACAAAAGAAGCCCACTTACTTTACTTTCTCCAATCGGAAGTCTTTATGCTCTTGCAGAGCTTTGAACTGGTTCTTCTCTGAGACTTACTTTACCAGATGGGCTTGATGTGTAAGAAATATTTACAACAAAGTAAAGTAGGTTTTTGTCCTCTGTTGTAAAGTTGCCTATTTGGAGATGCTTGTTTTTCTTTGGACAGCGATGAAATCATATGCTTGCTCTCTGAGCAAAACACTGTTTCTCCAACAAGGTCATTTTACTTTGTAGGAAAAAATATCTTTATTTAATGGATGTAAATGGAACAAGTATTTTTGAATTATTTCCATTGGTATGATTATGAAATGATTGCTAAGGAAAAAATAAAACAGATAAAAATGGAGATCTGTTTTTCCTTTGTTCCAAAAGAAAAGATGTATTTGTAAGTTTGAACAAAGGAAAGCAATACACTTAATATATACTTTTATATGCAAATGCATCTTTATTTATATACCTGGTTCTTACTGTATTTCGCCTTGTTACTTACATTGTGAGGACACTGGGAGGCAGTAGGATGTGGTTTTGTGTGTGCAGAAGGCATTCGGCTTTGTGAACCCTCTGTATTCAGCAGTTATTGAGTAACTACTTTGAATCACTCAGTAACTGAATAAGCACTGAAGAAATAGTTGGCCCGCCTACAGATTCGAGGGGTTAAAGTCAAAATCACACATTTACAATCAGCCAAAAGAAGCCCACTTACTTTAATTTCTCCAGTCGGAAGTCTTTATGTTCTTGCAGAGCTTTGAGCTGGTTCTTTCCTGAGCTTCCTGGTTTGTTCCCAATCAGTTCCAGCTCTCTCAGGTGTGACGGGTTCAGCCGGAGAGCAGCGGCCAGAGCAGCACAGCCTTCTTCTGTGACATCACACTGCGACAGACTTTAGGAGCAAACAGTCAGTTAGACTTCAGCACATGGCTCAGTAGACACTGTTAGTAAGTATAAAATATTGTATACAGCCCTTTATAATGAAAGATATTCTTTATAATTCATATTCCAATAAAAAAAAATATGCCTTGAAAGAAGAAATGCTGTGTAAACTCACTTTGCTTACTTCGGGTCAACAAGTTAATATTCACCTGAGTTTCTCCAGCTTGCATTGTGGGTGTTTCAGAAGCCCAGTAATGATCTTTACCCCAAGGTCTTTGAGGGAGTTGAAGTTCAGACACAGCTCACTCAGGTGAGATAATTTCGACCACATAGCGGCGCACAGCGCACCACAAACAGCCTCGGTGAGGCCACAGTCCGCCAGGCTAAGAGAGAAACCCATTTTTTGAAAGAAGGTTAGATGCATGTAGTTAAAAACACATGCAAATACAAACATAAGCAAGTCCATATACTGCATTTAACAATGTTGTTATTTTTCAGATATATTTTTAAAATGTCCTTAAAACAAACTACCACCTTTAGTTTTACAGATATTTGCATTCATTTTATGGTTTTACTACTACTATAAAATACTGTATATAGAATAACTAGTTATTCTATAAACATCATATATCATTAAAACAACATTTTAATGTGTTTTGTTTGAATTTATACCCTTTTTAAAGGTGTAATAAAATAACTATCATGACGGATTAATGTGTAAAATGTGGTACATTAATCTGAAAGTGGTGACTAAGCTGTAGCACTCATTTATATTGGACAAAAACAAACAATGGAGGTGAAAAAATATATATATATAAATATGTTTGCATTTCACGTCTGCATTAGTTGCTGGACAATAATTCCCATCAAATCTGCATTACGTTTAGAATACATTGAGAATCTGGTTAATTATGATTACTAGCTGGCAGTTTACTTTATGTGATTATTCTGTTAATACAATTCATTTAAAATTTTGCTTAGAATTAAAAAAAAATTTATAAAATTCTCAACTTTTCATTTTGTCTCTTTCTGCCTGCCTCAGTCTACTGCTCCTCCCACAACTGCTAGATTCCAGTATAATACTTCTCAGTATACTACTGAGATTATTAGTTTAATCATTCCATAAAAGAGCTCAGTAATGCTGATATATATATATAAAGCTCATCAGTATACTCAGGCTTTAGGAAGAACCGTCCTCTTTGGAATTCGTCTAACATATCACATACTAACACGATACATGCCATGTACTGATACTAAAATAGTTCATAAATAAGCATTCATGGTGTTTCTTTTGAATATTGTATTTTTCTTATTTAGTGAGTAAGTATTCTAAAACGTTTCCCCTAAAAAAGGAAAGTATAACCATTTCTATGACAAAATTAAATTTGGACCGAAATACAGATACTCTGAATACATCTAGTACATCTAGTACTTGTATTCTATCAAATCCCAAAACTTGGAAGTATATCATCACTGTCCAAAAAACAACAACTATCTGCAAAATAGTAACTTTACAGGAGAGATCTTTACTGTCAGTGTAAGTCAATGTAAAGAGGTGTACATATAAAAGTATAGAAAAATGAAAATAGACAAAAATGAAGATGCATGTTTTTCTTTCAAAAGCAACAGAATATTTACTAGCAACTAAAAACATCCCAAGAAACCTCTTCAAACTTAAGAAATGATGAGGTTTCTTGGCCTTTTTCCATCTTGCAAGAGTATCTACAGCTATCACTTAAGGGTTTTCTATCTGTGTCAATTATGCAAATTTCCAAAATCTGCACCAAAAAACCGTGATGGTAAGTTTTTACTCTTTTAGTTTGTGAGGACGTGCCAAACTTGATGATATGATTGTGTTACAAGATGACATCACCTTGTAACAGAAAAAGGGCTGGAAAGTGGTTTCTGTGGGAGAATGCTTCTCGTATGTACTTAGGGCTTTATGCAGTCCAGGCTTATTTCATAGTAAGGTTTATAATTGCACAATATAAAACATAATATATAATTACATGGATTACATTGAGTTTTTCTGAGGTTATGGACGTGTGTAGCTAAACTTTGGACTTAATGCTGCATCCGAGCAATTTAAGAGGTTTTAAAGGAAAGACAAAAAAACAGATAGCAGGTTCTTTTTAAATGGGTTCCCGCTCCACCTGGAATCCCTAAATGTTGATGTTACGGTTACATCATTGGTGCACATTTAAGGAAAAATCTGAATGAGATTAGGCCAGAGCCCCACCTGAGACTTCTGAGCTTCAAGTAAGAATCCCTCAGTCCTGCAGAAAGCTGCTTTATTCCCGGGTTCCGAAGAGAATTCTTACTTAAATCCAGCTCAGTCAAGCTGGTGTTGCTTTTCAGTGCTGTAGACAGAGCCCCACAGCTCTTCGCTGTTAGTTCACAGCTACACAGCCTGATAATAAACATCAGTTTAGAGTTACAAACATGCATTTTGTTCGGGTAAGTGACATAGTAGGTCTGCAGAAAAGTAAAGGAGGGCACTAACTTTAGTTTCTCTATCCTACAGCTGGAATTCTGCAGGACATTAGAGAGCATCACCATTCCACGATCTTTAAGAACATTGAAGCTCAAATCAAGCTCTCTCAGGTGCTGAGGGTTTGAGATCAGAGCTGGAGCCAGCAAACTGCAGTCTTCTAATTTGATGTCACAATCAGACAGGCTGTAAAATTTAAATATGGTAAAAGGAAGAAGTTGCACAATTTGGACTAATGGTTCTTAAGCATGAGCTATTGTCACCCCTTCGAAAAAAAAATAGTATTCTGAAATTGAGTGAAAATAACTCAAACCCTTGAAATGAACTTACTCCAGCAGCTCCAGTTTGCAGTGTGGACTCTTGAGACCCTGAACAAAGATTTTTGTGCCAGATCCATGCATTGCATTACCACTAAGTTTCAGTTCTCTAAGACGTGAAGATTTTGAGCTGAGAGCTGAGGCCAGAGCTTGAAAACCTTTGTCTGTGAGGTTACAGTGTCTGACCCTGGAAGGGAAATCACAATACATTACATTACATGACAAACTTGCTTTCTAAACAACAACACTGTGCAGTCTTGACAAAATTCATAAGGTTTGAAAACACACTAATCCATCAATCATCACATTCAGTTATTAAATATGTGGTTTTAAGGCTGTTACGGTAGGGCACAAACTAATGCAGGCCAAAATGAAATGCAAAAACAGCCTGTGCACAGTCAAACATTTGGCAAATGATGAAAGAAAAAATAAGACAAAGGCGACCCTACCTTGTTCAGCAGCTGAAAGTCTATATGAACTAAGAATAAGAAAACTTTTAACTTTTTTTCAGATTCATAAACATATTTATTCAGAGCGGTCTGACACATAATGGTTAGTTGTAGAGAAACTTACTAACTAAACGCAACTATTGGCACCACTGTAAACAATCCTGACTCTGCGAGACAACAGAGCACTAAAGCACTCTTTTTTCCAGTTCTTCCTTTTTTAATTACCAAAATTAATAAACAAATAAATAATAATCCCAACAAAAGAATCAGTCTGCTGGCATAAGCTGAAGTGAATTAAAATATATGAAGAATGGATTCCATTTAAAATAAAATGTTGCAGTGTTGCCATTTCAAGGTGGATGTTATCTTTTCCATAGTAAACATTTCACTTTTAAAGCTACCTCTGTGTTCACTTCAGTTCCCAAACAGTGTTGTTAACAGAGGAGGTGTTGAACACAGTGCTAAACATGCCCCAACCTTTTTGAAACATGTTGCTGGCATTAAATTCAACATGGGCATTTATTAAAAAAAAACATTTCTCTGTTTCAACATTTAATGTGTTTGTCTTTATACTATTTAAAATTAAATATAGGGTTCAAATGATTTGCACATCTGCACAGCATCCCAACTTTGATGTTATTGATTACGTCAAGAGCTAGGGAAAATTGAGATTTTTCAATAAATACTTTCAACTTTAGAATCTTCCCCATGTTTAAGCACACAGAGAAACTTACTCAACCGTTCTTGAGGCCTTCACGACAGGAATCATTCTATAAAGGCATTCGTCTGCGTTGTTCAAGCTGTATTTCCTCAGGTCAAAGACTTCCGCTTCCTTCTCTGAGGTCAGCAACACAAAAACCAGAGCTGACCACTGCGCTGGAGAGAGTTTGGTCTTCGAGAGGCGTCCAGAACTTAGTAAGCTTTGTATCTCATCCTGTAAGGAAGAGTCGTTCAGCTCGTTCAGGCAGTGAAAGAGGTTGATGTACTTCTCCGGTGAGAGGCTCATCCTGAGGCGAATCTTGATGTAATCGATTGTTTTTCCAACGTTTTGGGAACCACACGCTGCCACCTGGGGCAGCAGCATTTGTAGGAGAGATAGGTTGTTCTCTTGGGAGAGGCCAAGAAGGAAGCGGACGAACAGGTCAAACTGACCACCTGTGATTCTCAATGCTTTGTCCACTGCACTCTGTTGAAGGTCAGAGATGGATGAACATGAAGGTGTAGCAGCATTCTTTGTTAGATTCCACTCATTGAGCACTGCTTTGTTGCCTTCGCTGAAGGACACGTACACATACAAGGCGGCAAGATGCTCCTGAATGCTCAAGTGAATGAAGCAGAACACTTTCCCGTGTCCAAGATACAGTTCAGATTCCTCTCGGAAGATCTGTGTGCACACTCCGGAATACACCACTGCATCCTTGACATCAATGTTGCACTCCTTCAGGTCTTCCTCATAGAAGATCAGGTTGCCTTTTATCAGCTGTTTGAAGGCGAGCTGTCCGAGCTTGAGTATCATCTCTTTGTCAACATGTCCAGTCTGATCGTACTTCTCTTCTCTGATGCACGCTTGGATGATAAGAAAATGTGTGTACATCTGGGTCAAGGTCTTGGGTATCGGTGTCCCTTCAGAATCGCTCAACATTTTCTCCAGAACGGTGGCCGAAATCCAACAGAAGACCGGTATGTGGCACATGATGTAGAGACTCCTCGAAGCTTTCAAGTGCATCATGGTTCTCTCAGCTAGACTTTGATCCCTGATCCTCTTCTTGAAGTATTCCTCTTTCTGAGGGTCATTGAACCCCCGGATCTCTGTAACTTGACTAATGAATTTGGGAGGTATCTGGCCTGCCGCAGCTGGTCGAGAGGTTATCCATATATTTGCTGAGGGAATCAGGTCCCCCTGGATGAGGCTGGTCAACAGCATATCCACTGTGGTCTTCTCAGTTGCATCGCTTATGACTGCACCAACATTAAATAACGGTAAACGAAGTTCATCTAAGCCATCGAAGATGAATACAGTATTGTGATCAGCAATGCAGGCAAACTTCATACCTTTAATTTGCGGGAAGAAATGATGAAGAAGATCCTCCAGACTAAAGAGCTGGGTATTTATCAAGTTCAACTCCCTAAAAGGGAGAGGAAATATGAAGTGGATGTCCTGGTTTGCTTCACCTTCAACCCAGTCCATGATGAACTTCTGTACAGAGACGGTTTTTCCAATCCCAGCCACTCCCTTCGTCAGCACAGTTTTGATCTGTTTATCTTGTCCAGGTGAAGGTTGGAAGATATCATTGCATTTGATTGGTGGCTCCTCCATCAGTAACTGTGTCCTGGCTGCCATCTCAATCTGCCTGACCTCATGTTCATTATTGACCTCTCCACCTCCTCCCTCAGTAATGTAGAGCTCTGTGTAGATCTCCCTGAGAAGTGTTGAATGTGTTTGCTTCTGTAGTCCATCAGATAAACGTTGAAACCTGTCCTTCAGGGTGGCTTTATATTTCTCGTATGATTCATGTCCAGTTAATGGTGACCTACAATGTTGTCACGTGGTTGGAACATACAGATTGTTAATAACTGAACACATAAACACAAATGTGTCCACAAATATAACAGATATAATAAATATGTTTGTCATTGTAACTGAACCTTACACAGTGTTTGGGGCCCCTGGTTAAATTACATGTTCTGTTATTTTTTTAAGCATAAACTGTCTTTTACAGAGAACACTGGTGAGTTTAATATGTGGCCTGTTTAAAAAGTGGCAGTTTTTAATTATATCACCTATTTTCAAAACAGTTACTTTACAGGAGAGGCCAAAAATACTCCTTAATTGCAATTAAAGTTAATGTAATGAGGTTTTATTCTACATGATTTATTGCTCCACTTATCATTAAATGATATAGAAAAAATTAAAATCATATTTTTTGGACAGCAACAATAATACATATCTTAATATGTTGGAAATGTAGTATGTAATTTTCTGTTGAAAATATTCCAGAATTAATTTTAATTATCAACAGAATGTCTAGAAATAACAGTTTCCAGCATGAACTCTTATTCAGTGTCATTTTTATTTATATAATTTGTTTTGGTAGGTGCTGAACGTGGATTCTTACCAAGAACTTTAGCTATTGTTGTCTTTACTGTTCTTTTATACAGAATTGGGACATTAGCATTATTTCCTCATCCTCACATGTTGGACTGATGCCACTCCAAATTACAATGACTCACTATCACCTCTTCAGGTACAAAGTGGTACTACAGTGACTCACTATCACCTCTTCAGGTACAATGTGATATTACAAGACAGGACAGGTTAAGGGTATCTGGTTAGCATGGTAACTTCAGTAGATATCTCTGCAATAAAAGTTTTGCCTTTATTTATATTGTAACAAAATTGAGTTGAAGTGTGTTGGATGTGTTAACTTATTGTCACTTTGAACATCAACAGAGCCTCCCATTTGACAAGTGGTTCCCAAACTTTTGCATTCAAACTTACCTTGGAGAGTCACCAGGACAGATGCTCCACTGTGCAGTACTGCTAGTTTTATCTTTCAGCCTTGTCATCCTGGGACAAACAAACATCAAGGGTACCAAATATTTTACAATGGTATTAACATAAATTTCATACAGTGTTTATATTACAAATATAATATAAATAAGGAGCTCTTACTGATGTCCAGAAGGTGGAGGTTTATCATTAATAGTGATTGGGGGGTCCATAGAGTGGTTACTCCTGAGGGACACACAGCTGGGTGCTGATGGGACTGATCTGCCCTCCTGGACTGGACTGCAGGAACACAAATAGATCCAAAAGAGACAACAACACTTTAGTATCTGTAACAACCTGTCACATGTAATACACTTGTGCTGATTTCATTGCTAATATAAAAAAATAAAATATGTTTTATCTCCAGGTTCGGAGGCACATTTTTGAATGGCTAGTTACTTTATTAAGGCCAAGGACCACACTCAGCTTGATGAGGGGGGTGGGCAAATTGGAACTTTGCCAGCTGAGATGTACATTCTGCCAAGCAGCAGCAACAATGATATCACCAAGTCTTATACTGTTTTCAGGTACAGTATTTAAGGACAGAGTATCCTGTTCAACCAGGGGTTCCCAAACTTTTGCATGTGACTGTAGTCTTTAACTAACACCGGAGAGCCACTAGGACTGAGACAGGAAGTCTCTGTCGCCTCTGGCTTGCTCAGTGGGGACCTGGATTTTATGTAAAGCTCCTAATCCTAGTTCTGCGTACTAATTCTAACTCTGCTGTCTGTGCTGGGTTGTGGTGACATGATCTACAGACATGCATCTGCAGCCACACTGAACCTTTAGATCCTATATAATCATTCAGCTTTAAGATTCAGTACTGGTGACCCCTCCAGCACACATCACTGTTTATTGTATGAACAGGTTGGGTGGTCTTTTAAACTCTTAATTTCTCACCACCTCCGCATGGCCAGCCAGAGTTTTACTCAGTTTTTTCTTATTTTATTATTATTATTATTATTATTATTATTATTATAATTGCTTTTAGTTTTTTTATTATTTCTTTAACTATTAAGTTCTTCTCTTAAGTTCTTATTCTTGGTTTTAGATTCTTATTCAGTTTTTATTTGTTTTTTTATGATTTATCTGAATTTTGTCTCTGTTTTTATTCTCATTAAAATTAATTGTAATTTATTTTTTATCTCTTTTTGTTTAATAATTGTAATGTTCGGTCTCCCTCAATGTACTCCTGAGTGAAAATAAAGGTTAATTGATTGATTGAAATTGCAACAGATGTTATTTAGTTTACATACTTTTGACACAAAATCTGTGTTGGAATTTTTAATTGAACTAAAAAGAAAATGTGTTTGGTGTTTATTATTTTTTATTTTTATAATTAATATTTTGTGGTCATTTATTTTCCTCCGTTTCCCGCTTTGGGGGCGGGGCTATGGCGTCATCCGTTACGTCAGCTCGTCTCTCCTCAGTCGGCTGAGAGAGCTGCAGGAGAGCGGTTGGTAAAACTTTAGCTTGAGTTAAAAGTGATCAAAAATAGTAAAATATGGAGTGAAATGTCTTCTAGTTTCATAATCTGTGTGTTTTAAAGACGGATGTTATATATTTCTAGCGGAATTGTCCTGTTTAAATGTGAGAAATGTTAGCTATAGCTGCTGGTGCTATGTGCTATGCTAATCTCTTCCCGCCTTTTCTGTGACGTTACACAGAGGCTAAAGCAGCCAGACTGGAGTCTGGATCCTGTTTCTCACTGTCTTATACGTCCAGGTATGATTTATAATCACTCCTTTATGATCACTCCACTTGTTGATAGGTTTTAACTCTTTGTCTGCTCTCATGTTTTAAGTGTGTTTTATATAAAAATTCTATAAAACATTGGTAAAAGTATTGCATATAAGGTTAAGATCATATGACGTTAATAAATATATATTACAAATAGCAATTTTCATATCTTTTAAAATATTTTATATTTCAAGAGTTTTTATACAGATTGTGAATGTAATTATTCTTTATGTTTTCCTACTGGCAACATCTGTCATTTGTATTTCATTATTATGTGCACATGTTTGACTGTTAAGGCTCATTTACACTCCCTCTACGTGCGGAAATGTCAAGCAATATAACCGTCACTACCCACATACTTCTCTGGGTGAGCTCTGTTGACATGGTTGTTGAGCGACACATCCAGTAGAGGGCAGTACGGAGTAAATCAAACATAGCGACGATGGCTGAACTGGTAGTTCTGTATTTACTTCAAACACAACGAAAAACGACTGTTTGTCTCTGCGCCGTGGCGAAGAAACAACATAGTTCAAATTTCTGACCAACTCACAAAACCAGTCTACAAAAATCTCTGCCGTTTCTTCTTTGCTGTGTTCGTATGGAAGTTGTCGTGTCTTGCGCTGCCCCCAGAGTCTGCAGTAGTATTGCTCTGTCCTGTTTGTATCCGTAAGCTTTCAGAAAACTTACAAATTACGCAGGAAATTAACGCAGAGTACAAACGGAAAGCTCCATGCTTATCCGTATTTAACGTTAAGTATAAATAAGCCTTTAGTTCTCTCGTGATGTATACTCTGTGAGAGCACTGTAGGAGAATGAGGCTAATGCAGGCAGACACGAGGCTGGATTCCATTTCTCACTGCTTTCTCTTTTATACATCCAGGTATGATTTATAATCACTCCTTTATGATCACTCCACTTGTTGAAAGGTTTTAACTCTTTGTCTGCTCTCATGTTTTAAGTGTGTTTTATATAAAAATACTATAAAACGTTGGTAAAAGTATTGCATATAAGGTTAAGGTCATATGACGTTAATAAATATATATTACAAATAGCAATTTTCGTATCTTTTAAAATATTTTATATTTCAAGAGTTTTTATACAGATTGTGAACGTAATTACTCTTTATGTTTTCCTACTGGCAACATCTGTCATTTGTATTTCATTATTATGTGCACATGTTTGACTGTTAAGACTCATTTATACTCCCTGTACGTGCGGAAATGTCAAGCAATATAACCGTCACTGCCCACATACTTCTCTGGGTGAGCTCTGTTGACATGGTTGTTGAGCGACACATCCAGTAGAGGGCAGTACGGAGTAAATCAAACACGGCGACGGGGGAAGAGCTCATAGTTCTGTATTTACTTCTACGACGAAGAAAAACGGCACGAAGATACATCATGGTTAAAATTTCTAACCAACTCGCACAACCAATCTTCAAAATGTCCCGCGGTTTCTTCTTCGACGTGTTCGTATGGAAGTTGTCGCATCTTGCACTGCCCCCAGAGTCTGCAGCGGTATTGCTTCGCCCTGTTTGTATTTGTAAGCTTTCGTGCAAATTAAACACAAAATAAATGCAGAGTACAGACAGAAAGCTCCATGCATATTTGTATTTAACTTTGAGTATATATGAGCCTTTAGTATCTCTCGTGTTGTATACTCTGAGTTGGCTGAGAGCACTGAAGGAGAGCGAGGCTAATACAGGTAGACACGAGGCTGGATGTTGTTTCTCACTGCTTTCTGTCTTATACATCCAGATCGATAAACGATTCCCAGTTTGGTACCAGCATAGGAGGTCACAAGTGTTTTTTATTCAACACAACACAACGCAGAGTAACGGTGGCTGGGCTCCTTTCGCATCAGACCGCATGTGAAACTGACTCCACAAGGCTACACAAGGTAATTCAGGTTCAGCACTTTAATGTTCTCTTCAACTGTTTGGTAAAGCTACTACATCTTAATGAAGAAGGTGTTGGACTTAACACAACCTGTACTAATCGGCAGAGGTGTGTTAGGCTAAAATAATCCACAAGAGGTCACTGCGTCTTTCAATAGATACAGCTCTACTGTTCTCATCCATAGAGGAAGCCACAAGTAAATAACTGAAGGTTCAACATGATTTCAGAGGTTTCGTTTTACAGAATTGTGTAACTTTATAAAACAAAAATAAAATTTAAAAATAATAATAAACAGATTTGGCCCCTTGCCATTTATAACTGCCCCCCTCATCACTGCCCCCTGGTGCTGGGCTTGCTGAGGTCACAAAACTATTAAAACAAGAAGTTCTTACTGATGTCCAGGAGTAAGCGGGGGTTTATCATTAAAGGAGATTGGAGGCTCCATAGAAGTGTCACTCCTAAGGGACACACAGCTGGGCGCTGATGGGACTAATCTGTCCTGCTGGACCGGACTGTAGGAACATGAATAGATCCAACATGAATGACATCACATCATTATCCAACAACACAACAGAGGGAACCGGCCACCAGATTACATCAGTTAAACACAATAGATCATCCAAGACAAGCTTGGTGTCCCTTTAAAAAGACTTATCCATGTCCCAACCTGAATTTAACCATGTTTTTCTTTACAATATGGACTAAAGTACAGACTGATGTCAGGTTTGAACATGAGGACTTCTACTTCTCCTACATAAGAGAGTCTGTTTGAGATTTCTTAATATCTTAGCACAGTTTGAGGCAAGTTTGAAGTTTAAACAGTGCTAATTTGTGGAATATAAGCTTTGACTGTTTGTTAGCCAGATTAGCCTCCTAGATCTGATAAAAATAAAGCAGTAGCCTCTCCAGAACAAGTAGTCAATGCTTATATCCCACCAATTAGCACTGTTTAAACTTTAAACTTGCCTCAAACTGTGCTGAGATATTAAGAAATCTCAAACAGACTCTCCTATGTGGGAGAAGTAGAAGTCATCATGTTCAAACCTGACATCAGTCTGTACTTTAATCCATATCGTCACTGTCCAAAGAAAAACATGAATCTCCATTTTTCTAAATCACTTGAACGCGACAGCCGCTCTTTATATCCTATGAAAGTTTTAGAATGAATGGACTAACAGAAATGCTCCAAAATCACTTGGAGTAAAGCCCTTACATTAAAAGTTATGAGCATTTTTGGTTTCATCCGTAAATTTACTGTTTTGGAGATTTTTCTATAGACAGCGATGATATGTGAATGTCTAGATGACAGCGTGTCATATGAGGAGAAGAAGGTCTGTCACGTATGTGGTCGTTTCAAGCCAACCACCTGTTTCAGTACTGTTCTTGGTGAGGTGTCGTTAATTTGACCTCTTTATTCCTACTCGGGGGAAGATTTCTGTAGAGCTGCTTTGTGGCAACATCTGTTGTAAAAGATACTTATGAATAGTCCTAGCCTTAAACCTAATTTCATTTATGTGTAAGGATACTCGGGTTCAACACTTTAACATTCTCCTCAACCATTTGGTAGAGCGCATTTTGAGTCACTACGTCTTAATGAAGAAGGTGTTGGACTTAACTCAACCTGTATGTGTAACTTGCAAAGGTGTGTGACTTCCACTTGAAGTCACTGCATCTTTCAATACACCTTTACTGTTCTCATTCATAGAGGAAGTAAATCACTCCACTCATATGGATTGTTTTTGGTGCAATTTTCAGAAGTTAGCATATTTTTTAGACAGAATGTAGATATAGAGGTTTTGATGCGCAGAACTGTGTAACTTTATACAACAAAGATAAGTCCAATAAAGGGGAAAATAACATCAAACAGTATTAATAATAAACACAGTATTTACAGTTCTCATCTAATACCTGCTTTGACTGCTCAGTACTTCATTAAGCTAAATCAAGATTGCTGCTGAAGGAACTGAATACATTCATACAATGTCTGGTGATAATAGACATGGAGCTCAGGCGCATAAAACCTTTGCATATGTATTTTTGTGTATACGTCGATTAGCAAAACATTTGTCGATGCGTCACAAATATAGCCACGCCCACTGAAAGCATGGATTTATCTGTTTGTATCTAAAGTTGTGGAAGTATTTGACACAGAAACACAGATTTTAAAATTATTAACATGTAAAGTCTGATTTACACTTCGTCCTCGTGTATTTGAAGTGATATAGCGTCAATGCGCTCACACTTCTCTGAGTCAGCTCCATTTACATGGTTGCTGAGCAACACGTCCAGTAGAGGGCAGTTTGGAGTAAATTAAACATGGCGGCGGTGGAGGAGCTCGTAGTTCTTTATTTACTTCTGTAACCCACATGAAATATGGTGTTACTAAAATCCCATATTATTAGAAGTGCAATAGCATGCAACATCCAAAAGAGGGTGCCGCCCATTGTGCACAGTAGTAGTAGAAGTAGCTTCTATCGTTTTTTCCTCTTTTGCCTCGATGAAAGAGCCTGTGAACAACGTGCTGCTACAGCTGAACTCCCGTATTTCAGCTGTAAACTTGAAGAGACGCAGTTTCTGTCGTGTATTAGATGATGAGAGCTCCGATTGGTTTTTTTCCTAGAGTTAAAAGAACATGTTGGAAACCTCTGTATTGGCGAGCCGAGCCCAGTGAGACTGCTGATGGTTGTTGAGGCGGTGTGGCCTACCGTTCGACTGCATGCAGAAACTTCCTTGGATTTCTTCAACTGATTGTCCAACAGCAGATAAGATCTCAAGCACAACATTTATTCTACCCGGGTAGATAGGTCTTAAACATAGTCGGAAGAACAGCTCAAAAGTCATTCCTTTGCACCAGGACACCACTTGAACTCTATTTTGGATCCAGGGACAGTGTGTTTCACGGAAAACATTTTTCATTTTCTTATTTCCACAGAGCTCTATTTTATTTCTTTATTTTCTCTCATTTTATATATCAGCGCTGAATGTTCATTGCATTGGTTGTAAAATAATAAATGTGTTAATCCTTCAACTTCCCGTCAAGGTCCTCTGTGGCTTAAAGTACCGCTATTCGAACCTAGCTAGATGTGTCACTTGCTATTAGTTTTAGTAAACACAGGTGCTACACTTCAAAAACAAACAAAAAAAAACTGTTTGTCTCTGTGCCGCGAAAAAGTATTTCAGAAAATTTCTAATGAACGTACACCTCTCTTCAGAAAGTCCCGCCGTTTCTTTTTCGTCGTGTCCGTATGGAAGTGGTCACGTCTTGCACTACCCCCCCGCCCCCCGGTCTCCAGTGGTACAAAATGAACACAGAGTACAGACAGAAGGCTCCATGCGTATCCGTATTTAACATTGAGTATAAACGAGTCTTTAGCGTTTCTTTCAGTAGAGTCACTTGACTATGCATCGTTAACTGTTTCTTAATCGTCCAGTGTAGAACCTAAGACTGTTCTAGATACCGCAGGAGCTTTAAAACACACGTAGGTTCACACGTAAGTTGAGTTAGAACGTGGACTCTTAACCATTTAATACATATATATATATATATATATATATATATATATATATATATATATGCAAAATGTAAAAATTAGTCATTAGATTAATCGACTAATCAAAAAAATAATCGTTAAATTAATCGTTAGGTGCAGCCCTTACATATATATATATATATATATATATATATATATATATATATATATATATATATATAATTTATGAATAGTCTAGAATTGCTTAAAATAGCTTAGAAGTTACTTAAATTCTTTCAACAGATTAGATTAAATAGGCATTACATAGTAACTATAAACAGTACGACAGCTCAAACAGAACAGCAGAACATGCTTCAGAACTCTTACTGATGTCCAGAAGGTGGAGGTTTATCATTAATAGTGATCGGAGTCTCCATAGAGTGGTCACTCTTGATGGACACACAGCTGGGCTCTGATTTGACTGATCTGTCCTGCTGGGCGGGACTGCAGGAACACGGATAGATCAAAAGAAATGAAAAGTAAATGTAGTTATAGTAATTATATAGTAATTATAGTAAAGTCTGATTCAAGCAGGGCTTCTGTAACTGTATAATAAACTAATACCTGGCTTTAAAGTACATATGATTATCTTACCTGGGATCAGTGGAGTTTCCCCCTTTAAATGTGATTCGACGTTTCATAGAGGCGGTAGTTTTGGATGAAGCGTAGCTCAAAACAGACGGGGCTAAGTTGGCACTGTGAAAATTAACAAGATTGATGCATTAAACTAAGACAGTGACAAAATACTTTTTTATAATTAGAGTAATGATATCTGTGAGGACAGTTGTTACTGGGCCAGATGAATCAAACTCAGAGGTAATCGTACAATGACACGCAAAATGTGCTGCATTGTAAATTAGAAACTGTTTATGATGTCACTGTGGTGGTCGCTGGCGTGCTGGTGTCTGTTAATGCTGCGGTGTTTTCACCAGCCTTCTAGGCAATAGCCAATGTCTACATGTAAATGAGGCCATATATATTAATGACCTGTACCAAATGAAAGCCACCAAAAAATGATGTGTAAAAAATGACATTACAGCATATCTTCACTGCCCAGTGAAAAAAATCTCCAAAATGGTAACTTTAAAGGAGTGTTTACTTTTAACGTAAGTCAATGGAAGCAGAATTATTGATTTTGGAGCATTTCTATTGGTCCATTAATCATTACATTTTCACACAATGTAAATGGAAACTTAAATAGGTAATATATGGTAACTACAAACACTTTGACAGCTCAATAGCTCAAACAGAACAGCAGAGCATCAGCAGAGCTTCAGAACTCTTACTGATGTCCAGAAGGTGGAGGTTTATCATTAATAGTGATCGGATGCTCCATAGAGTGGTCACTCTTGATGGACACACAGCTGGGCTCTGATTTGACTGATCTGTCCTGCTGGGCTGGACTGCAGGAACACGGATAGATCCAAAGAAATGAAAAGTAAATATATTTATAGTAATTATATAATAATTATAGTAAAGTCTGATTCATTTTTGAGCTGATTCAGCGAGAAAGCTTAGCGTCTTACTCAAGTAAATCAGCAGCGTCGGTCAGTTTATGATTTCTTGGAAACAGTCATAGCCATAAACATCATATACATATACACACAAATCTATAATTGCCAGTGAAATGAATTATAATCAACCTGAAATCAAAATTGACCTTTTTGACCTTGCCAGTTCATCTAGTCATATTATAATTTAATACATTCATACATTTAATTATCACATTCATACTTTTATATATTTATAATTTATTATAAATATTTATACATTTATTCTATTTTATATTAAACATAAGCATCATGAAAACATATCCACCGAAGTGTCCAGTGAAAATCAAGTATCTTAAAAAATGATAACTTTACAGGAGAGAACCAAAAGAGTGTTTACTTTTAATTTAAGTTGATGAAACCAGAATTATTGATTTTGGAGCATTTCTATTGGTCCATCATGAAATTTTCACACAATGTAAATGGCAACTGCTTTGAAACATAAAAATAAACAAAAATGGAGATACATGTTTACACTAAATTACACTTTTAATTGTATAAATTATTACTTAACATTTATGATTTATTTTCTCATTGGTGTTATTAAAGATAACAATTACTAACACAAATCAGAGTTTCACATATAAACATTTTTCCTGCATATTTAAACATAAACTAACCGTGAAATTCTTTTGAAAAGCTGTTTTAGCTCTTATTTATTTCTGTGTGTGTGTGTGTGTGTGTGTGTGTAAAATAATATTAAAATGAAATATTTAAAATTATAATTCAACATTCAACCTCATCACAAATCCTGATTTCAGTTTTAATATTTATTTTGTAATAAAAGTCATTTTTGTATCACTGCCCTTCTAAGACACCATGGGTCAGAATTAACCTGTTCATTATGGAATTTGATAGAAACTGGAGACATTTGTAAACATTTGCAGTTAGGAACATATTTACAAACACAATTTTTAAATTAACAACCAGAACATTAAATAATGAAATATGAGATTTACCAAAGCAGTACATACAGTAGCATAGGAAATTAATACAGCTTTGATCCATGTTGTGCATTAAAAAAGGGTTTGCTTAGTTGTGCATCAGTGGGTTCAATATTTCATAGTTTAAGTAAAAATGAACATTCCACTAATAAACATTACATTTTGACCAATAAATATTCAGTTTTTACTTGCAGGAGGTACATTGTTTCTGTCATTTTCTCCTTTGTAAAAATCTACTGTACATTAAAAAACATGATACAGAGTTCAATTGTATGAATGTAATTAGAATACTAACATATCGAATTACTCTCCACCTATTTAGAATAAGCACAAAATGGAATCATGATGCTCATATTCTGCACCTGTTATACAGTCATATGCGAGGAATTTTGTTTCTTAAAGCAAAAATAAGTGCACAGCTTCATATACATTTACTGTTTATCACCTAAATGTAGCGTATTGGAAAAAAATTAAACATAAAATGTGGTTTATATTGGATGATTTTTTCATATATTAAATATTAAAATCACCAAATTGCACAAGAGCCAAAATAAATCAATTTAGAGGAGATTTTACTTTTTAAAAAAATTGGAGCTTTTGAAAGTTTTGCATACGATTTTAAATGATTAAATGATGTTAATGTACTTGCACATGGAATTGACATGTGGACGCCTATACAGATCTCTACAGCATATCTGTCCGCATTTGTCCAGCACTGTATGTCGTAATATGGTTTTATTTACCTCTGTGCTGTGGATGCTTCTTCATCTTGAAGGCCAGACGGGTCCTCCATGGTCCACTCGTTCTTCTCATGCACTGTCCTTCATGTCTGCGCTTCCCTTTAATAACATATGATAAGTTAATTCACTCAGTTGCGTCTGAGATTAACACTATAAATGCATGCACTAGTGCAGAGAAGCTCACCGCTCTGACTCAGGAGCAGTGTGGCCTTCATCCAGAGTCAGTTCAGACATCACTGTGGGGAGATCCGTAACAGATGCAGCGCTCTGTGAGACTTCCTTTGACTCATTTTAAGAATCCTGCAAGCGGATCACACGTGTGTAAATGACCACAGCACTAGTGATCTGACAGTAACTTCAAAAGAAGCAATTCTCCAATTCAGGTCTTTCACTGTCAGTTTCACCGCTAGTAATTCAGTAGTTGATCTATGCATTACTTTGATGATTAGTGAAGTAGCACAGGACCACCCCACACAAATACTTCACTGGAAAAACTAAAAACTATTAACCTGTAAAGGGGAATTCCACCAATGTTTTACAAAGTCTGCAGCATTTAGTGTTTGCAATGTAAACAGAGTAATTAAGAGTGGTTTGGTGTAAACAGGTTAGAAACTGTTTACAGTGGTTCTGATGGGGAACAATGTGTTTAGTATGTTTTAGTACACTACCAGTCAAACGTTTTACATACACTACCGGCCAAACGTTTTAGTACACTACCGGTCAAACGTTTTAGATACTATACCAGTCGAATGTTTACATTACATCACATTGAGTTATGAACACTTTTGGGGCTAGACGTGGGTAGGGTAAGTACACTTATTAGGCAGGGGAACAAACAAAGTGGCAAATGAAGGTAGAACTCAGTCATCACTGAAAAGTCCCCTCAAAAACCCCAGCTGAGTTTATACTGCACTGCCTAAAAATGGTATCATTTATCATTTTGTGAATTTTTACATGAACGTGACATAAAATATCATCAGATCTTATTTTAACTGATAACAATAGATAATGAGAAAAAAATAACAACAGATAATGAGAGAAATAACACAACAGTACTCATCCATCTATTGGACAATGTGACCCAATGAGCAATGTCCTTGTTGGCAAAGTGTGAACCTCTACAGTGATCAGTGTGGTAATAGGTAATAATGAGGGTCAGGAGGTCCAATCAGCTGGATGACTATAAGGTATGAATGTCACTGACCTTACCCCGTTTAAAAACATTCACAATATTCTGGGAGTTCGTGAAGCACCCCAAGGTAACATCTAAAGTTCTGCAGGCTAGTGGCTAATGTGAGCATTTATTAGTCCATCATCAGGTAAATAAGAATTCTGTTCTATTCTGAACAAGACTCGTATGCATGGAATCACTGACATAGGAACCTGGGGGGATGGGTTAGGGTAACAGAAACAGGTAGATTTGTCCCACCCAAAAATTAAACCACAGAAAAAGCAAAAACTGTTTAAAAGACTTTTATTTTAAAAGCAAGTTTTGGCAGCCTGCGCAATTCATGTGCTATGTTTGTTGTTAGCAATTGGCTCTGGTTGTTAGGTGGTCTGGGTCTTTCACTTTGTAAAGGCTTTTGTTGAGACGCCTGTTCAGAAATATCCTACAGTCAGCAGTTTCACTGACCAGAGCTCTCACTTCGCTGGACAGTCGGGTAGCTTGCGCCAGCTTTAAACGCGAGGTCAATGATGAGAGCAGTAAATAACAACAATGACCATAAATACTGTAATAAAACAGCTTTTGTATATTGTGTTGTTATGGTAACAGACTAGGAGGGTTTGGGTTAGCTAACGTTTATATTAACTTTAGTCAGAAAGCCCTCTGAAATGTAAAGTTACATTACTCTCTGACCACGCCCCAAACTGCAGACTTCTACTACACTACATACATAAACAAAAAAATTTAATAAATAGATGAACGAATAAATAAAATGACACCATCATTAGAAGTACTGTCAGTAGTGCAGTATGTAATGCTCCAGAGGGTGCTGTTTGGGACACAGCCTTACTGTCTAACATTAATGTTAGTCTAGTCTAGTCAGAAAACTTTAGCATACTTTTTTTTTTTTTCATTTCATTTCAGCCTTATACTCCAAAGAAAATCTTTTTTTTTGGTTGTATACGTATATAATCCAGACATTGTATGTATAGTTTATAGTTTTCTGACAGCAGTACCCTGTAATGTGGAGTATCTTGTTTAGTTTGTAAAGTGATCTTTAATTTGATTTATCTAATAATAATCAGACGTGCAGATAATGTTGTGTTTTGTTTATTTATTAGTAATTTACTGTAATTCCACAAATGTTGTTCTACGTGACTACACATACAGTGATTTACTACCTTACCTACAGTGGAATCAGCTCATAGGTAATATTTAGGGATATGGTGGGCTTTGATTCATATTAGTAAATGTGTCCCCCCAATGTCAAATCCACTCTTACGCCCTTGCAGGGAATGATAGCATTGAGAATGTAAAATCCATCTGGATGAACCAGGTGACCACAAAAATACTGTTACATGGACAGATAAGGCAAAATGGATGGGTTTGCATTCCAGCCTAAGATCTACAATCTAACTTTGAAACATGGTGGTGGCAGTCTAACGCTTCAAGGGCTGTTTTGCTGCTATTGGACCAGAACAAGCTTGCGAACATTTGATGGAGCTATGAATTGTGGTTTATGTCAAAAGATTCTACATGAGAATGTTACAGCATAACATTGCCCACCTAAAAAGAACATGGGTCCTGCAGAAGGACAATAACCATAAAAACACCAGTTAGTCTGCAACAAATAGTTACAGCAGAATATATGTATTTTTATTTTGGAATGGCTGACTCAGAGTTCAGACCTTAATTAGTTAGGGTTCATGCAAGAAAGCACATCAACATAACAGAGTTGAAGCAGTTATTTGTGGAGAATCAGGCAGAGACTCTGCCAAGTCAACATTCAGGGCAAAGCCAACAGTTACAGGAAATCAGGAAGTCATTGCTGCTCAAGAAGGTCATAAGAGTTCCTGAAAGCAAAGGTTCACATACTTTTGTCAGCAGACATTTAATTTTGGATCACTTTGTTTAATAAATGAATGTCAACATTATTATTGTTTGTGTTATTGGGTTTTGTTGGCTTTCCTGTATCTACTGATATGAGTTACATGAAGATTTAAGTATATTTTAGGCCACATTTTGTCACTGTCCAAAGAAAAACATGTATCTCTAAAACCACAACTTTACAGGAGAGGACAAAAACTGTCTTCACTTTCAATGTAAGTCTATGGAACCAGATTTTTTTCCCAAGCTATTTTGGACCATTTATTTTGGTCCATTCATCATTAAAAATTTTCACACAGTGTAAATGATGTAGAAAAATTAAAATCGCCAAAAATGGAGATACATCACCATTTATTTAGAAGTGGCTGTTCTGAACCAAAATCCCAACATTTACTGGTAAATAATACTTTCAATACTATTGTGTAATACTATATAAAAGTCTGAGGCTTCTAAGTCTTTATCTGATCAACAAGTGTTTGTTCACCAGTAAGAATAAAGTAAGAATAGCAGATCTGATTAGAACAGATGTAAATAATCATACATACAATACAAAGTAACATGAATATGTTATTGTGAAAGAAGTAGATCAGATCTTGATCCAGTTTGAAGAACAAAGTTAGGTTCCAGATTTCTCCTGGACGCCCCAGACATTGTATGAATGTATTCAGTTCCTTCAGCAGCAAATCTTGATTTAGCTTAATGAAGTACTGAGCAGTCAAAGCAGGTATTAGATGAGAACTGATAATAATACTGGGTTGTTTCCACAAGAAGAAGTTTGGAAAGGGTTAAATAAACACACTGATGTATGTAAAAGCTCTACTTACTCTATTAATACTGTTTGTATATTTAAAGAATAAAGTGTTTTACTGAGTAAATAAAAGCTTCCTCTCTGGAAAAAATTGCTTTTTAAATATTATAATGTCCCGAAGTGACTAAAACCTTTGTACAGTATATAGTTAAATATGATAAATGTCAATAAATGTGACATGATTTTATGTTATTACATTTAAAGTGAAGTTGAAACTTTACTCAAAAATCCTTTCCAGTGTTTTCATAGTACTACCAAAGCCTAGGTAGAGCCTTATTTTAGCCACGCCCCACATTTTAGAGCCGGAAGTGAGACTGTATCACTATCTGTCATGGCCACATGGTAAGCAGTAATCACTGTTTGGAAGTAATTGTGTCTGGGTGCAGATTTGCTCTTGACATTGGTGGGGACCTATGAACCTACCCCACCATGCCCCTCGCCACACCCACCCCCTTTCTTAAACCTTTCTTAACGTCTCAATTTAACTACAAGACATAGGCTCGCTTCAACCAGTTTCAAACCAGTAAACCATGAGTTTATATCTGAAGACCTATCAGCATTACTTCAGCCATAGTGCAGCTGACATCTCGTACACATTAGCATTAATAGAAGTTGGAACATTTTTAGTTATTCACAGCTACTGACGATGTTAGCCTGCTGTATGCTGTGCACCAAAACCAAGCGTTTCTGTGAAAAATAGCTTTTCTCCTCACTCGCTTTTGACAGCCATGTTTCACCCACGTTGCACCAGAGTCTTGCAAAGGGAGTCTCATATGACTCCCAAATATAACAACCAAATGTACAGAGTCTCACGTGACAGCAGAGAAAGACACAGCCAATCACACTGACCATATGTGTTACGGGCAGATAGGATTCAAGTAGAGGACGTGATGTAACCCTTGCTGCACCTCTAGGTTAACGAGACGTTGACAGGTCTGGCTTTTTTTTGGAGGAGATCAAATTATTGGTGGGGACAGTTCAATAATCGCTGGATATTGGTGGGGACACGTCACTTCAGTCCATGCTAATTCTATGCCCTTGGTCTGGTAATCCGTGTGGAACATTAATAACTGTCACTTTTGCAAACTTTTGGTGTTTTATTGAAAACTATGAGGACTTTGTGTGTCTGACATTCTGAAAACCGATGGTTGGTTTTGTAGTGACAACATAAAACAATTAATCATTGAGTAAAATCAACATAAGGTATAGGGTTCTATGGAGTTTTAAACACCTCAGTGTCCCTGCTGGACTGAGAATAGTCTACCAGTGTCACTGCAGTGCTATGAATGACCCACCTTCCTATTAGTATCTGCTCTGTGGTCCTGTGGGGGTCCAGGTCATTAAAGAACAGAGTAATAAAGTATACAGAGAATCAGATGAACTACAGTCTGTAAGTGGAGCTCCTATATGGTCAGTGGAGCTGATTAAAGGAGGTGGTTTAATGTTGTGGCTGATCAGTATTATCACAGAAGCTTCATTGTACTGCAGACAGTGTCCACATATACGTCCCGATATTTCCTTAATCCACAGCTGTGCAGGCAAACAGGAATGCAACTGGGTGGGACTCAACAACAAAGCTTCTGACATCGATCACCAGGAATAAGCACCGTAACTCGACAGTCATCACCAGATAACTTTTAACACGGCTAGTCAATCAGTCAGGGCATATTAAGAGAATCTAGGAAGCTGCCAGAATCGTATAAATCAGATTAAAGGAGCTTCTGACTAGAAAGAGAGCAGAGAGACCCCAGAAAAGGTGAAAACACACACAAGTTCAGCTTCACAAAGCAAAAATATCACCCACTTTTACTCCCACAGAGAGCGGACGGCTTTGATCGCGGCATGCTTCCCTCCTTTTGTTAAAGTTGTCGGCTGTGGTGTTGTCAGATTGTGGATGAAGATTAGTTTCATTTCCTCTAAAGCTCCGCCTCTCTGCAGTATGATCACTCAGGAGGAAGGTTTGTGGGCTCACAGGGCCATCTAGCAGTCAGCAGAGCACCCTACAGCTACTCTACTAATACAGCTTCTGTACTTCTCTGTGTGTGTGTGTGTATATATATATATATATATATATATATATATATATATATATATATATATATATATATATATATATATATATATATATATATATCATCAGGCATAACATTAAACTCACCTCCTTATATCAGCTCCACTGACCATATAGGAGACTTTAGTTCATCTGATTCTCTGTATACTTCGTTCTTCAATGGTCAGGGCCCCCACAGGACCACCACAGAGCAGGTACTATTTGGTTGGTGGATCATTCTCAGTGCTCAGTGTGTTAAGTGTATGTTGTGCTGGTGTGAGTGGATCAGACACAGCAGTGCTGCTGCTGCTGGAGTGTTTAAACACCTCAGTGTCACTGCTGGACTGAGAATCGTCCACCAACCAAAACTATCCAGACAGCAGTGTCCTGTGGGCAGCGTCCTGTGTCCACTGATGAAGAACTAGAGGAACAAAAACTGTGCAGCAGCAGATGAGCTACTGTCTCTGACTTTACATCTACATGGTGGACCAGCAAGTAGTAGGAGTGTCTCATAGAGTGGACAGTGAGTGAACACAGTGTTTAAACACTCCAGCAGCACTGCTGTGTCTGATCCACTCACACCACTACGTCAGTGTCACTGCAGTGCTGAGAATGACCCACCTCCCTAATAATAGCTGCTGTGTGGTGAGGTCTGGCAATGGTCAGACTTCTGGTTCCATTCACCACCACTGTAAAAAAAATCTGACTCTATAAGCCATGTCTAGAACATCCATTTACCAATCACCTCGGTTAAACACAGCCAATAATAGAAATTCAAATTTAAGTTTATTTACTTAGAGGCCTGTGTTTACTTTCACATAGAAAATCAACAAAATCATCAACGTATGTAACTAAATGGCTCATTAAATAATCAGAGCAATAGCTGTAGTATCCTAGAACAAACAGCAGGTGGGGCCATAATACAAGAAAGCTTTAACACACGACTCCTTCATGCAGGAATCAGTTCACCATGAACTTTGCTGGAGGAGCCCATATTTCAGTTTGACACAAACAGCTTGTTACAAAGCCTGTTATTACTTTTTATTACTACACACATACAGCATGTATTTATAACACATGCAAACATTTGCTTGCAATCAGCAATTACAGAATATTTGTTCCTGACTGTAGACAATTGGAGCTCAAGCCCCAACAGGCCTGCAGTAAGCAGTACTTTGTGCTGATATTCAGTAGAACTAAATGGTACACACAATGAAACGTACTGCTTTTGTGATGTGGCATAAAAGTCAAGTATCCTACACCCAAGTGCTGTTACTGTAGTGAAATATTGACTGGCTGAACGTATTTCATACATAATATAGAGTGTTTTTAGTGAGGTGTACATAGATTGGCATATATTTACATATGGGCCTTTTAAAAACTGGAGTGTTCAGACTTTTACACACCAATATGTAGCTAGACGTTTGCTGTCTGACCTTTATCCACTGCTCACAGGTTCTTTTAACTGCGATTTGTCCATGACAGCAGTCAGGCTCCGATTTCAAAGACACTAAACCCTCAGACAAGCAGAATAAGCTTTAAATCATGAGTCTTTGGATGTGACCTCAGCTCACAGTCTAGATAAGCTATATTCAAACACACTGAACGAGGTCAAATCAAATCAGTCGCCATTCAGAGATAAACGATACTGTGATTCAAAGAGCAGGTTATTGGTTCTAATGGCCCCTAATTCTTCGCTTCTTATGAAGATCCTGCTGAAGTTCATCTGCCCAACAAGGCTGTCAGTTATTTGGACCGGTGGAGTTATTTCGGGCTTTCTGAAACAGAAGATGCACAATGATGCACGTGGGCTCGTCAAAGGAGCTCCTGTGTTCACGTTAACCCAATTCCACCGCCCAGAAGGAGCTGATCTAATAAGGAGACAGTTAACAGAATGTGATTTGCCAGATTTCGGCCAGATCTCTGCTCATAGTCTTTAATAATAAAGCTTTTGTCGGTCATTATGATGCATGTTCATAAAGCGAGGAGAATCACAGCCACTGAGAGGAGTCAGCACCGCCTGGGTTTGTGTCCTGTTTACGTCTGGCTGGGATTTTAAAGCATTTTAAACAGGAAAGTGATGCGCGCAGCTCTGCAATACTCCCGCGGAGAATATCTGGCCACACTTCACTGAAGCCGCTGTCAGTCTGAGACCTTCTAACCTCAATCAGCAAAATGACCTAAACACAGATGTGCTGGACGTTCACACCATGGCTGGATTACTGGCCGGGCCAGTGGGCCACCCTGTACCAAAACTTTTGCGATGCCTATCAACATTTATGATACATTAATGATACAAAGGATCCTCTGACTTTTAGGGACTTTGACCCCAGGGCCTCTTGGGGGCCCTAGCTATGCTTTTGGGCCCCTTATGAAAATGGACGAGGCGTTGTGGCACTGCTCTGACTTCGACTTCTGGCTATTAGGGGTCCTATGAAAGAGGGGGGCATAATTTTAGAGGGCCCTGGTTATGAGAGCCTCTACCAGGGGGCCCTAGAGAAGTGCAGGGCATACCATTAGAGGGCCCTTGATCACAACGGGCACGGGTTGGGGGGGTTAAAGAGTTGCCAGGGGCCCAGACTTAATCCGTCCTTGGTTCACACCGTTCACCCTGATCCAAACACTATACCTGTGTATGTATGTGTGTCACTACTGTCGCAAGGAAACTTTCAAACATTATCAAACTCCAAAACTTTACAGGAGAACAAAACATACTCATTCATTCAGTACACTGATCATAAAATAAAAGAAGAGAGAGAGAGAGTAAGAGAGAGTGAGAGAAAGAAAGAAAAGAGAGGAAGTGAGAGGGAGTGAGAGAAAAATAGAGTGAGAGGTAGAGAAGGTGGGAGGAAAAACAGAATAAAATAGCAATAATAGAAGAGGGACATGCAAGAAGAGAGATTGAGAGACTGAGTGAAAGAGTAAACGAGCAAGCAAGAGAGAGAGAGGGGAGAATAGAGATGCAAAAAGAGAGAGAAAGGCAGAGAAAGAGTGAGAGAAAGGAGGATAGCGATAGGAGAAGAGAGAAAGTAAGATAGAAATAGGAGAGAGAGTGTGAAAGAGAGAAAGAGAAAGGAGGAGAAGAGAGTAAGAGAGAGAGAGCGGGAGGGAGAGTCAGAGTGTGAGAGAGAGAAAGAGTGAGAGAGAGAGAGAGAGAGAGAGAGAGAGAGAGAGAGAGTTTTCCACTCTCTCTGCAGCTGTGCTCTGAGTGGAATTCACTTTGAGCCGCAAGTGGAAAATATTCATCAGTGTGTAAAAAGCAAATCCACTCATTTACTGCAGCCACAGCTGGCGTTCTCAAACAGTCCACTCCCTCCGCTCAGCACACAGGCCGAGTTCCTACAGCAGATACAACCCTACAACAGATACAGTCCTACAGCAGATACAGTTCTACAGCAGATACAGTCCTACAACAGATACAGTCCTACAGAAGATACAGTCCTACAGCAGATACAGTCCTACAGCAGATACAGTCCTACAGCAGATACAACCCTACAACAGATACAGTCCTACAACAGATACAGTCCTACAACAGATACAGTCCTACAGCAGATACAGTCCTACAACAGATACAGTCCTACAACAGATACAGTCCTACAACAGATACAGTCCTACAGCAGATACAACCCTACAACAGATACAGTCCTACAGAAGATACAGTCCTACAGCAGATACAGTCCTACAGCAGATACAGTCCTACAGCAGATACAGTTCTACAGCAGATACAGTCCTACAACAGATACAGTCCTACAGAAGATACAGTCCTACAGCAGATACAGTCCTACAGCAGATACAGTTCTACAACAGATACAGTCCTACAGCAGATACAGTCCTACAGCAGATACAGTCCTACAGCAGATACAACCCTACAACAGATACAGTCCTACAGAAGATACAGTCCTACAGCAGATACAGTCCTACAGCAGATACAGTCCTACAGCAGATACAGTTCTACAGCAGATACAGTCCTACAACAGATACAGTCCTACAGAAGATACAGTCCTACAGCAGATACAGTCCTACAGCAGATACAGTTCTACAACAGATACAGTCCTACAACAGATACAGCCCTACAGCAGATACAGTCCTACAGCAGAAACAGTTCCACAGCAGAAACAGTTCCACAGCAGATACAGTCCTACAACAGATACAGTCCTACAGCAGAATACAACCCTACAACAGATACAGTCCTACAGATACAGTTCTACAGCAGATACAGTTCTACAGCAGATACAGTCCTACAACAGATACAGTCCTACAGAAGATACAGTCCTACAGCAGATACAGTCCTACAGCAGATACAGTTCTACAACAGATACAGTCCTACAGCAGATACAGTCCTACAGCAGATACAGTCCTACAACAGATACAGTCCTACAACAGATACAGTCCTACAACAGATACAGTCCTACAGCAGAATACAACCCTACAACAGATACAGTCCTACAGCAGAATACAACCCTACAACAGATACAGCCCTACAGCAGATACAGTTCTATAACAGATACAGTCCTACAAAAGATACAGTCCTACAACAGATACAGTCCTACAGCAGACACAACCCTACAACAGATACAGTCCTACAGCAGATACAGTCCTACAGCAGACGCAACCCTACAGCAGATACAGTTCTACAGCAGATACAGTCCTACAACAGATACAGTCCTACAGCAGATAGTCCTACAGCAGATACAGTCCTACAGCAGATACAGTCCTACAACAGGTACAGTTCTACAGCAGATACAGCCCTACAACAGATACAACCCTACAGCAGATACAGTCCTACAGCAGATACAGTCCTACAGCAGATACAGTCCTACAGCAGATACAACCCTACAGCAGATACAGTCCTACAGCAGATACAGTTCTACAGCAGATACAGTCCTACAACAGATACAGTCCTACAGCAGACACAACCCTACAACAGATACAGTCCTACAACAGATACAGTCCTACAACAGATACAGTCCTACAGCAGACACAACCCTACAACAGATACAGTCCTACAGCAGACACAACCCTACAACAGATACAGTCCTACAGCAGATACAGTCCTACAAAAGATACAGTCCTACAACAGATACAGTCCTACAGCAGACACAACCCTACAGCAGATACAGTCCTACAACAGATACAGTCCTACAACAGATAGTCCTACAACAGATACAGTCCTACAACAGATACAGTCCTACAGCAGATACAGTCCTACAGCAGATACAGTTCTACAACAGATACAGTCCTACAGCAGATACAGTCCTACAGCAGATACAACCCTACAACAGATACAGTCCTACAACAGATACAGTCCTACAACAGATACAGTCCTACAGCAGATACAGTCCTACAACAGATACAGTCCTACAGCAGATACAGTCCTACAGCAGATACAGTCCTACAGCAGATACAGTCCTACAACAGATACAGTCCTACAGCAGATACAGTCCTACAACAGATACAGTCCTACAACAGATACAGTCCTACAGCAGATACAGTCCTACAGCAGATACAGTCCTACAACAGATACTGTCCTACAGCAGATACAGTCCTACAGCAGATACAGTTCTTCAGCAGATACAGTCCTTCAACAGATACAGTCCTACAGCAGATACAGTTCTACAACAGATACAGTCCTACAACAGATAGTCCTACAGAAGATACAGTTTTACAGAAGATACAGTTTTACAGCAGATACAGTCCTACAGCAGATACAGTCCTACAACAGATATAGTCCTACAACAGATATAGTCCTACAACAGATACAGTCCTACAGCAGATACAGTCCTACAGCAGATACAGTCCTACAACAGATACAGTCCTACAGCAGATACAGTCCTACAGCAGATAGAGTCCTACAGCAGATACAGTTCTACAGCAGATACAGTCCTTCAACAGATACAGTCCTACAGCAGATACAGTCCTACAACAGATACAGTCCTACAACAGATACAGTCCTACAGCGGACACAACCCTACAACAGATACAGTCCTACAGCAGATACAGTCCTACAGCAGATACAGTCCTACAGCGGACACAACCCTACAACAGATACAGTCCTACAGCAGATACAGTTCTACAACAGATACAGTCCTACAGCAGATACAGTCCTACAGCAGATACAGTTCTACAACAGATACAGTCCTACAGAAGATACAGTCCTACAGAAGATACAGGCCTACAGCAGATACAGTCCTACAGCAGATACAGTCCTACAGCAGATACAGTCCTACAACAGATACAGTCCTACAACAGATACGGTCCTACAACAGATACAGTCCTACAACAGATACGGTCCTACAGCATATACAACCCTACAGCAGATACAACTCTTAAACAGATACAGTCCTACAGCAGATACAGTCCTACAACAGATACGGTCCTACAACAGATACAGTCCTACAACAGATACGGTCCTACAGCATATACAACCCTACAGCAGATACAGTCCTACAGACGATACAGTCCTGCAACAGATACAGTCCTACAGCAGATACAACCCTACAACAGATACAGGCCTACAGCAGATACAACCCTGAAACAGATACAGCCCTATAACATATACAACCCTACAACAGATACAGCCCTACAACAGATACAGCCCTACAACAGATACAGTCCTACAGCCAACACAACCCTACAGCCAACACAGTCCTACAGCCAACACAACCTGCACTGCTTTGTTTCCACACACTAGCACACCACCACCATGTCAGTGTCACTGCAGTGCTGAGAATGACCCACCACCTAAATAGTATCTGCTCTGTGGTGGTCCTGTGGGGGTCCTGATCATTAAAGAACAGAGTAATAAAGTATACAGAGAATCAGATGAACTACAGTCTGTAAGTGGAGCTCCTGTATGGTCAGTGGAGCTGATAAATGAGGCAGTAAGTATAGATATAACGAGATGTACCTAATAAAGAGGCCAGTGGGTGTAAGTGCATTAAGGGTTGTGACGTCACACCCATGAGTGATTCAAAACAGGCTGCTTGCTTCCCGTTCGTGGGCCGCGTGGCCTTTAACAAAAGAGCACTCTGGGCCTTGACACATTCGTCACTACAGCTGTCACGGTTTCGAAAGAAACTCATCACTAATTCAAGAACGCTCTGCAGTTCAATTCAACCAAACAGCTGCAATAACATGTGGAGTTTTCTAAGCGACCCTGCTTTAAAACTTTCCCTTCAAACGTGCACAAACAGCACAGCTAATTGTAATTCTGAGAGTGCACGTCTGTCCTGAGCTCACTCTGGAGTGTTTTTCCAGACAGTGATGAGCTTTCTTCAAGCGTTTGCATGATTAATTCAGCAGATGCTCCCAGGACTGAACTATTTCTCCATTTATTACTCTATGCTTCGAGCGTCCACTCTTAAAAGCTCACACCAGGCTAATAAATCAGGCAGCATTATGCAGCTCGTTTCAAAGCTCTTTACTGCCCTCACACTCAGACACTCGGCCCGTCTTCATCGAACAATGAAATATTAATGCTCCGGACACTTAACCAGCCAATCAGGAGTGGAATTTCCTTTCATTTAATCGATAAGGGCCTTAAAGGGGAATTCCACTGATTTTTCTAAATTTCTGTCTAGACTTAAATAGTTACTCAGAGTGGGTTTGGTGTGAAATGGTTGATTGTAGAGACTCTGGTGTTCTATAAGTGGTGGTGTTAGTAACCAGGGATCACCATGTCAACAATACAAATATAGAGTTTATATATATCATCACGGTCTGAAGAAAAACACGTACCAATTTTTTTTTTTCATTTTTTTATGTCGTTTGAACACAACAGCTGCTCTTCATATCCTGTGAGAGTTTCATGATGAATGGACCAATAGAAACGCACCAAAATTGCTTAGAATAAAACCTCTTTACATTAACTTATATTGAAAGTGAAGACAGTTTTTAGACTCTCCTGTAAAGTTACTTATTTGGAACAGGTATGTAACGGTGATGATGGTCCAATGGTGGCAGGTTTATGGGGGAACTAATCTGCCTTTTGTAAGCTTGTGTGTATCGTTCTGGATTTTTTTAACAGAACATTTTAGGTCAAAACCTTTAAACATCAACATCTTTACCGTTTTATTAATAACTTACTGTGAGGGAGCTTCTACAGGTGGACGTTTGGTTCTATTCACCACCACTGTGAACAGTTCTGGCAGTCTTTGTCTCTAGGATGGAGCGTGTCAAACCGAACAGCTCTGAATGAGGTTGTTTACACCTAAAACTTTAAGGAAATTTTGAGTGGTGGAGTTCCCCTTTTAACAAAACATCCATGCTTTTATGCTATTCCATAAATGCTGGAGAGCAGTAGATGTGACATGTAGACACATATGACACTCATGACACCCTTCAGCTTGTAGGCACTGTCAGTAAGGCATGGGTTCAGTTCCCCAGCCAAGAGAATGTATAGAGTTTGCAGGTTCTCCTGAAGTTGTAGGTTTTAAACAGCTCCTATGTGTAAATGTGTATGTGTCCAGGGTGTTTCCTGCCTTCTGCCCAATGAGCGCTGGGATAGGCTCCAGCGCAACTCCCCCCACCTCAATGTGTGAACCATAATATTGACTTCAAGTGACTGCAGCTAGACAGGCTGGGAGACTCAATAAGGTCCTAGTAGGTGGTCACAGGTATTTGAAGCCATGCTGACTGCAGTGCATCCCACTGCTGCTGGAGGGAGCGTGGAGGAGGATCAATAAAGCCAACGCCACCATCCAGGTGGTCCCACAGATGCTCAAGTCTGGAGAAATTAAAGGTCCAGGGTAGTACTTGGAAGTACTTTGGTCAGCTCTTCCAACCAATGTGAAACATTTCTAGTCGTGTGACGTGTTGCATCTTCTTGCTGGAAGATCCCATCCGCCCCAGAGAAGACAATCAGCATGTATGGTGTACGTGATCTGCTAGGATGGATTCAGACCCAGATCGATTGAGAGTGTCTCCCACATGGACGACAAAAACATTCCCCAGACCAGAACGCTGCCACCTACATGCTGCCACAGCAAACAGCTGTGGTTTTGATTCTATTCTTTGTTACGCTACAAGCTCAAGCTTGAGTGTTTTTCTTCTCTATTTATCTGCTTATCTAAGCTTTTCCTCGCACAATGTCATGTAACCTGTTCATGCAAGCTTAATTTTTTTGAATAACATGCCCACAAGGCAAGATTTCCATGGCTCTGTGTCAAAGGAGAGCAGAGAAGACTGAACCCACACACAGGTACGTCTGTGAAATAATGACTCAACTACTTCTTTGTGAGTTTATTGTTCAGCGTCTGTACTTTATTGAGTATTTTCAATTGGTTTTTATTCTATTCATCCATATTTTGTTGTTGTCACGTCAACACCTTGTTTTTCCATTTGTCGTTTTCTGTTTCTTGGCATTATTTAAAATCACCAGCTGGCCTTTACATTGTATCAATATTTCATGATGATGCATAGTCCAGTAGAAATGCTCTATAATGGCTTGGAATAAATGATGTCTCCATTAACTCCCATTAACAGTGAAGGACGTTTCTTCCTTCTTATGTGATACCTTTTTGGAGATACGAGGTGTTGTTCTGACAGTGAGGATTTGTGATGAAGTTACGTTTCACTCAATAACATTAGGTTTCGGTTACATTTCATCCCTGTGGCACCACAAGCCAGAAACAGGTAATCTACAATATATATACAGAAGGAATTTTTGTAAGTTTCATGAAGAACTTCTTATGGAGCTTCCTTTCAAACTAAAACATGAAATGCTTTATGATCATGAGGCTTCCTATGGGACACCCCGTGGAATGTCCTATGGAACTTCCTATGGAACTTCTTATCGAACTGGAACTTCTCATGGGACATCTTATGGCACTACCTATAGAATTCCAAATGGAACATAATAATAATAATAATAATAATAATAATAATAATAAGTTCAATTTATATAGCGCCTTTCTCATACCCAAGGTTGCTTTACATCGAGAAAATAAAAAAATAAAATAAGTGAGCAGCAGAGAGAAAGTACTGAGAATAGAGGTAAGTAACATCTTATTGAACTTCTTATGGAACTTCTTATGGAGCTTCCTGTCGAACTGGAACATTGTATGAAACCTCTTATGCTCATGAGGCTTCCTATGTGACCCCCATGGAATCTTCTATGAAACTTCTTAGGGAACGTCTCATGGGACATTTCATAGGACAACTCATGGGACTTCCATATGGAACATCCTATGGAACTTCTTACAGAAATTCTTATGGAACTTTATGGAACACCTTATGGGATGTCTCTTGGGACTACCTATGGAACTGGAACATCATTTTGTAAATCCTATGGAACATCCTATTGTACAGAACTGGAACTTTTCATAGAGCTTCTTATGAAACTGGAGCTTTTTATGGAACTTCTTATGGAATGACTTATGAAATGTCTTATGAAACTTCCTAGGGGAAATCTCGCGGGGCTTCCTATGGGATTCCCTATGGAATGTCTTATGGAACATCTTATGGAACTTTCTATATAACTTTTTAGTACATTTGAGCATGGATCTGTATTGAAGTTAAAGTTTAGGCACTGTTCTTCTCTTTTGCTCTAAAATAAAAACTAAACTGGAGAGGTGTGCCAATGGAAAAGCAGTCCAGGGGCAAAAAAATGTAATCCTAAAACACAAATTAGTAACTAAATGTTAATGTAAAATAACTTTTTTTTCACTGATATGATAAGTACAAAAAAATACACAGAACTCGTTACTACCCACCTCAGCTCTGCCTGTACGAGACCCACAGGTCGGTCATTCAGATTCCACCAACAGGACATGTTGCTAGGGTAACCTGCCTGGGACGGGCGGCCTGCGCTCTAATTGAGAGATGTATTATCAGCCTGAATTCCACAGGAACACAAAGCCAGGATTATTCTGTGCCCTGAACAGAGAGGGGATGGGTGGTGGGGGGGGTATAAACTCTGAGCCATGGGGCTTTTCTCATGAACCCTCGGGGCTCGCCAAGTCCCTGTCACTGAGCTCCTGGAGCACTGAACTGGGATCAGCTTGCTGGAGTGTGTATGTGTGGACACACTACAGCTTTTGGCTTCTCACATAAGGCAGCATTCAGACCCACTCAAAGCGTATTGTCCCGAAGCAAGAGCCCGTCGTTTCCAGGACAGCTCATCTCCACTCAACAGAGTCTTTCTTTTAAAAGCGTTCCGTCACTGTTGGAGGAAAGTCTCATATTATTGCGATGGTATCTTTACAGGAGCAGGAAAAGAGAAACATCTGTTAGTGTAAGTCATTCTGGATCATCTCCACAGGCTTTTAAAGGCTCGCGTCATTCTGTAGTCGTCGTCTTGGCCATATTAGAAATAGGAAAACCTGCCTGGACCCGAACGTCCTAAGCCAAAAATGAACAGTGCTTTTGGAAATTGCTGCTGTCGCGTCCTGCGGTAAACAAAAATTGTCCAGAGCACTTCGAACGTCACAGGATCCTCTGAAGGTCATTCCGCAGTCAAAACATGAACAATCCAGCAAACGTGCTGTAAACAAGCCAACACTCTACTATTAACCTTCAACACTATCAGCCTGTTCACACTCTGCATTAAAGCTGCCATAGAAGCTTTTTACTGTGTGGTCACCCAGAAGGCTTTGCATCTCATGAATAATTAGATGAGCTCTGCTCTGATTGGCTGGTATACAGTGAGATGACTGTATATGAAGCTTCCTATCGAACTGGAAGATCATAAGAAATGCCTTATGGAACGTCTCATGAGACTTCCTATGGGACCGCCCCATGAAATGTTCTATGGAAATTCTTATGGAACTTATGGGACTTCCTATAGGATTCCATAGGGAGCATTCTATGGAACTTCTTATAAAGCTCCCTACAACACTAGAACATCTTATGAGACTTACTATGGGAACACCCATGGAATGTTTTATGGAATATCTTATGGAACTTATTATAGGATATCTCATGGGACTTCCTATGGGACTTTATATGGAACATCCTATGGACTTTCTTAAAAAGCTTCCTATGACACTGGAACGTCCTATGAAACACCTTATGAGACTTTCTATGGGAACATCTATGGAATGTTCTATGGAACTTCTTATGGGACGTCACATGAAGCTTCCTAGGATACTGGAACACTATTGAAAACCTTATAGGACATCTCATGAGACTTCCTATGGAAACATCCATGTTCTTTGGACTTTCTCATGGAACTTCTAATAAAGCTTGGATGTGATGATCACACAGAAGCAACATGGACCAAATAAAATTAACCTCCATGTAAATAAGCTCCACCCACATACTATTTAGTTAGCTAGGTTATTAATAATATATCATCACTGTCCAAAGAAAAATATGCAATGGCAACTTTACAGGAGAGGCCAAAACCCTTCTTAACTTTCAATGTAAGTCACTTTTAATGGGACTCAAGCTATTTTGGAGCATTTCTACTGGTCCATTCATCATATTTTCACACAATATAGATGGTAGCTGTCATGTTCAAATTATGTAGAAACATAAAAATTGACAAAAATTGAGATTTATTTTTCTTTGGACAGCGACTGTATACAGTTTTTGCATGAATAGACACTATGATGTGTTATGGACCCTAATTTTATGAACTACAGGACCAACATGTGCTATAGTGTGTAACAGTGCATAACAACATTCCTGTTCATAGTTTTATTAGGAAAACACATTATAATGTGTTATAAAAGCTCACATCTATGTATAGTATGAAGTGTGCATGTCACTTTCACCACTTATAACGTCTGTAATAAGGTTTCAGAATTGATTATAAGGTGAAAGGTATGTATGCCATATAATACCTCATATATGGATTTATAACGCATTATGACTACAGGATTCATAGAAAGGCCTTCTCCGTTAATGGCCCACTGAATAAAGAAGACAAATAAATGTGTAAAATGTAAAAATTTATTCATAAAAAATAATCCAACAAGACTGTGGGTCTCTACTGAGTGACCACGGCAATAAATACATCAGGAAAGGGTGAGTCTTCTAAAACATGGCAATATGGCACAAATAACAGATGCACTAAAGGCAAATACGACCCCATAAAACTAGAACTTTCCTCCCTCAATCTTATAACATACATGACTTACATATCATAGCGCTTACTAAACAACTCCGTTAATCACTAAATAGTAAGTCTAAGGAATAATGACCCTAGCAGAGAGTTTAAAGGGGAATTTCATGGATTTGAGGGTTGAGATGTCATTCTGAGTGGTTTGGTGTGAAACGTTTCGTTCTACATAAAACTTCATGTCAAAACTGTTCACAGTGGTGGGGAATGAAACCAGACGTCCACCTCTAAAATGTTCCCTTACAGTAAGTTAATACTGGGCCTGTGAATTAGTAAGAACCAGTATATATATATATATATATATATATATATATATATATATATATATATATATATATATATATATATATATATATATATATTTGTGTTATAGGCCCCAGGAAAACAGATTTTACCATCATCACCATTACATCGTCCCTGTCCAACAGAAAATGTGTCCATATTTTCTTTTCCCTACATCACCGTTTACACTGTCTGAGCATGTCATGGTGAATGGACCAATAGAAATGCTCCAAAATAGATTGTAAATAATTCTGGTTCCATTGACTTACATTAAAAGTAAGGACAGTTTTTGGAGATGCTTGTTTTTCTTTGGACAGCGACTATATAAAAATCAGTAGACACATGTAGGTTCACTGGTGAGTTTGATAGAAAGTAAAATGTCTATATTTGTGTTGTGGACATGGAGACCCCTGGTTCACCACTGTAAAGAAACCTAAGAGTCTGTAATCAATCATTTCACAGCAACCCACTCCGAATGACTCATGTTGATAAAGAAAAATGCATGGAATTCCCCCTTTAAGGGGTTAAAGTTTAAACTCCTTTAAAACCAACACTAACAGAACGCTCCCTGGCCTAGCATGGGAACCATACAACCTTCTGGGAACTGCCACTTTCACCCCTCCCACTGTCCTTCAGACGCTGTGGTCGAGTTCAGCCCGAGAGAGAGAGAGAGAGCTAGAGAGAGAGAGAGAGTAAATAAAAGAGAGAAAAGAATACGAGAGCGAGAAAGCAAGAAAGAACTAGAGAGAGAGAAAAGGAAGAGGGAGAGAGAAAAAAAGAATGAAAGAGAGAAGAGAGAAAAGAACAAGAGAGAGATAGAAAGAAAAGGAAGAGGGAGAGAGAGAAGAGAAATAAAGAACACTGAACAAGCTGCACGTCCCACAATAAAAGTAAATCAGATTACAGGATGAGGAGGAGTCTGGATAAAGATCATGGAGGAGTGTAACGGTCATGCTTGACATTAAAAAGAAAGCTTACTTTAAAAAAAAGAATAAAAAAGGTTCTAATAATAGAGACTCAGTTCTCCACATAACTAAAAACAAAATACTGATAATCTAAAGAGGAATGATTATTAAAGCATCTGCGTCAGGAAAACAATAAACTAAAACATTAAGGCCAGCAAGGAGAGAAATCTTGCTCTGTTGAAATAGAGAACCGGAAAAAGAACAGAGAAAAAAAAAAGACATTCATCTCTTAAACAGGAACACCTTGACCCGCCGAGCTAATACGGCCAACAGCGAACGGAACCAGCAGCCGGGTCTAACCGAGGGCTGCCGGCTTTCATTCACTGTTAGAGACATTAACTTCTGAACCACTGCTTTAACACTGCGCTCCAGTTAGCTAGTAATCAATGCCCTGGTCGTAGTGGCCCCGGTACTCATCCTGGTACTGAGGCTGGTACTCATGCTGGTACTCTCCCTGGTACTCGGCCTGGTAGTCAGTGTCGCTGATCTCCGAGTTGGTGCGGGTCCCCTGGCTGCCGTTAGAGTGCGCGCTGGCCTCTGCGGCCGAGGGGCAGTACTTGGGGTCGTAAATCTGCCGGCCCAGCCCGTAAACACTCATGCCCTTCTGGGACGCCGCCTTGTTGGTGCCCATCTGCAGGGAGATGGTGGAGTTGTCCATCGGCTGCAGAGACGCTTTCTGGTCGAAGATGTCCCTCCTGGTGCCAGGAGCCGCCATGCCGGCCTGAAGAACAGGACAGACGTGAATCTCTTACAGGACCACCTTGACCCACCATGCAAAACTACTACTATTAGGGTGAATGGAAGCAAACAGTCGCGATGGTTGTTGGTTTCATGCCCTCAACGAACAGGACATTACTGAAGTGCCCTTGAGCAAGACACCCAGTCCCCAACTGCTCTCTAGGCACTGTGGATAGGGCTGCTCACCACTCCAGGCAAGTGTGCTCACTGCCCCCTAGTGTCTGTGTTCACTAGTGTGTTTGTGTATGTGTTTCACTGCACCCTAGCGTGTGTTTCACTCCCCCCCTTGTGTGTGATCACTAGTGTGTTTGTGTTTCACTGCCCCCTAGTGTGTTTCACTCCCCCCTTGTGTGTGTTCACTAGTGTGTTTGTGTTTCACTGCTCCCTAGTGTGTGTGTTTCACTGCCCCCTAGTGTGTGTGTGTTTCACTGCCCCCTAGTGTGTGTGTTTCACTGCCTCCTAGTGTGTGTGTTTCACTGCTCCCTAGTGTGTGTGTTTCACTGCTCCCTAGTGTGTGTGTTCACTAGTTTGTTTGTGTATGTGTTTCACTGCTCCCTAGTATGTGTGTGTATGTGTGTTTCATTGCCCCCTAGTGTTTGTGTGTGTGTGTGTGTTTCACTGCACCCTAGTGTTTGTGTGTGTGTGTTTCACTGCACCCTAGCATGTGTTTCACTCCCCCCTTGTGTGTGTTCACTAGTGTTTGTGTTTCACTGCTCTCTAGTGTGTGTTCACTAGTGTGTTTGTGTATGTTTCACTGCCCCCTAGTGTGTGTGTGTGTGTTTCACTGCACTCTAGTGTGTGTTTCACTGCCCCCTAGTGTGTGTGTTGGTGTTTCACTGCACAGATGGATTAAATGTGGGTGTTAAGTTATTCTATGAAGAGGACCGTAGGGGTTGCCTATTGAACTTGAACACACTAGTGAACACACACACACTAGGGGGCAGTAAAACACACACACACACACACACACACACACACACACACACACACACACACACACACACACAGTAATCGGGGATCAGCTGGGGGTTGGTTGTCTTGCTTAAAGGCATTTTAGTCGTGACCTGTTGGTTCAGGAGATCGAACCAACAACCTTCTGGTCACATAACTGATTCCCCAACCTCCAGCTCACAACTGCCCCAACTTGCATGAAACTTTTTTTCTTTATTTTTTTAATTGCTTCTTTTTTTATAGCAGGCAAGTTGCACAGCAAACATTTTACTCTCTGCATTGAAGCACTGCCACCTAAAGGCAGTCAGTACTACGACGACCAGAAACAAACAAATAAATTAACACAATCACAGTTTAACAGAAGTTACAGTTCCACAAACACTGGCTCTCTGTATCTGATCAATTTCAAACAGCATCACGCAACTGCCACGTTGCAAAACTCTGATGCAACTAGCCACAGGTTGCGAGTTGCATGTAACAAAGCTTCCCCACATATGGTCAGACTTGGACATACTATGAAACTGAGATGCAGGTTATGTAGTTATAAGCGGGTCCACATACAGAGCTCCAGAGTTTAAAAGACACAGTGACGTTATGAGGAACATTCCAAGTCTGTTCCAAGTAGTGGTCAGTTCCATAGTGGACGACAGAATTGCAGAAGTGGAGTCTTACAGTTCCCTGTTTTGTGTACTGCAGCTGTTTCTGTGAATTCATGTTTTTATAATAAGTGGATACGAACTTCACCAAAGCTCTGAACTGTGTGCCGTACCACCAGACTAAACAAATTCTAGAGCGGCTGGTCTAGTCCAGAACTAATAGCCAGTTTCTGACCACAGAGGAGAGATTTTCAGGGGGTGGTCCACTCCTAACCTAGCCGTGACACTCATACCAGCACCAAACACACCTACCTGTCAGACTTACTACTGCGCTGAGAATGGACCGCCACCCACATATCATATGAACAGCAGTCCTGTGGTCAGAAACTGACCTGTAAGGAATGGGGGCTGATGAACTGTGCAGCAACTGATGGGCTGCAGTCTGTAACTGTACACCTACATGGTGGAGCTATGAAGTGAATTAAGGCCACAAAGGCTGTTTTTTCACTCCACACACTCCCTTCTGAGACCCGGAGAGCCTGAAACTGGGCCTTTCCACCGCTTCAGTACTGAAGACTCCAGTTTTATGGTTTTCAGTGTTTAAGATCTGAACCAACTGGCTTTGGCTACACGTGTAGCTGCAGCCAACAACAATTTAATGATTTTTTTTGTTCTTCCAAGTGACGACAGAGTCACTACATGTGATTATATCACATCTGCCCAATCAGAGACTCCCCGTAAGTGATTTCACTAACATTTCCACCAGTAGGCACAACTACTGTTAACCTAACTAGTGAGCCAGTGAACTATAAACTAGTAACCTATAAAGTGTTTCCAATAAAGTGGAAGCACAAAGGTAGATGTTTCTAATAAAGTGGCCAGTGAGTGGAACACAAGGTAGGTGTTTCCAATAAAGTGGCCACTGAGTGGAAGCATATGGTAGGTGTTTCCAATAAAGTGGCCACTGAGTGGAAGCACAAGGTAGATGTTTCCAATAAAGTGGCCAGTGAGTGGAGGCATAATGTAGGTGTTGCCAATAAAGTGGCCAGTAAGTGGAAGCACAATGTAGGTGTTTCCAGTAAAGTGGCCAGTGAGTGGAAGCACAATGTAGGTGTTTCCAATAAAGTGGCCAGTAAGTGGAAGCACAATGTAGGTCTTTCTAATAAAGTGGCCCATGAGTGGAAGCACAATGTAGGTGTTTCCAGTAAAGTGGCCCATGAGTGGAAGCACAATGTCAGTGTTTCCAGTAAAGTGGCCAGTTAGTTTATTACAAGGTAGGTGTTTCCAATAAAGTGGCCACTGAGTGAAAGCACATGGTAAGTGTTTCTAATAAAGTGGCCAGTGAGTGGAAGCACAATATAGGTGTGTCCAATAAAGTGGTCAGTTAGTTTATTACAATGTAGGTGTTTCCAATGAAGTGGCCAGTTAGTGTTAGTGGTAGCATATACTAGGTGTTTCCAATAAAGTGGCCAATGAGTGGAAGCACAATGTAGGTGTTTCCAATAAAGTGGTCAGTGAGTGGAAGCACAAGGTAGGTGTTTCCAATAAAGTGGTCAGTTAGTGTTAGTGGTAGCATAAGATAGGTGTTTCCAATAAAGTAGCCAGTTAGTTTATTACAAGGTAGGCGTTTCCAATAAAATGGCCAATGAGTTGTAGTAAAAGTTAAGTGTTTCCAGTAAAGTGGCCAGTGCATGCATATACAGACAGTATAATCACAGTCGTACTTCACTCTATGATAGTTACCTGACTTGCTCCCTTGTTGGTCCCCATTTGCAGACTAATGGTGGTCTGGTCGTAGGGCTTGTCTGTTTGGGTCTTTGGGTCATACAGATGTCTTCGGGTGCCGTAGGCCGTCATTCCAGCCTGGCTAGCGCATTTATTCGTACCCATCTAGACGCGAGAGAGAAAATCAGTGTGCTGTCAATGTGTACTGGATTGTAAATGTTATTAAATGTTATGCTAATGTTATTGCTCCTCACCTGTAAGCCAATCACACAGTGGCCAGCCTTCATCTTCTCCTCATCAAACCGGCGTTCTTGCTTGTCTGCATACTTCACACCAATATCAACCTTGGTGTCCATACCTTTAGTCTTGGCCTTTACAACAAAGAAAAATAAATAAATAAATAAATATAGTCCAACATGAAACAGCGGTGAGGAACATTCAGGTCCTTCTATGGCTTCAGAGAAGACCTCGTGATTTCTGAAAGCTAAACATTGTGTGTTAATTTGTCTTTAAAAGGAGAATTTGGCCTCCTTAAATGTGTACATGGGGAACTACTGTATATTGTAGACAAGGTGACAGGAACCAGGTGTCACCATGTCACCATCACCGTGAAGAAACATCTCCCACAGTGCTTCAAATCACTTTGAATGAATTCTGCAAAAATTTTGAAAATCTGATGGAAATCCCCCTTCATAGTATAGTATCACAATTTTTGCTGTACTTAAACTCAAATTAAGTATTTATTTCATCATCAAGGTTTAGTTAGATACACAGAGTTCAAATACTGAAACACAAAATGATCTAATCCAGATTGTTGGTGGATACTGCCAAGCGAGCTCTCCCATTGGTTAGAACTTCAGTAGCTGAAATAAAGGTCTTAAACATTTGATTAACTACCAACATAAATCAGAAAAGGAGGAATTCAGCAGTCAGGCTTTGATTTAAAAGGATTCGGCCCAAACTTCTGAGTTTAAATAAAACGTAATGCAACATTCCAGAGTCACCATCTGTGAATATGTGCTGTAACTAGGGCTGGGCGATATAGGAAAAATCTTATCACGATCATTTTTTTAATATATCAGTCGAGATTTTATATATATATATATATATATATATATATATATATATATATATATATATATATATATATATAATGATATAAATACAATCACTAATGCCTTTTTACTTTAAGTAAATATATTAAATTTTAAATATTTATCATATATATTTTAATTCTATCAACTTTCTATCGACTACGTCTTATAGTTCTATCGAGGAAACGCCATTTCGCGATAATTATTGTTAACGTTTTATCGTCCAGCCCTACCTGTAACCTAAGCAGGTTTTGAGTAGTAGTTAGTGAAAAAAGCAGTGGGTCACTATTAAACTGATACATATATAAGGTATAAAAATTTTATCCCTATTAGGCTCTGTGCTAACATGCTACTGAAAAACCCATAGAGGTGCTAGGAGGAATTGGGGGTAATTGCAGGTGTTTGTGTTTCTCATTTCTCGTGTTTTAATACTCATAACATGAACTGAAGCCTCTCAGTTCATCACAGCAGTCAGTAATACCACCAAGACAGTGGCTGGTATTGTATAGTGTCTTACACTACTGCCCTCCATACTGTAGACTGGGGTTCGATTCCCCACCTGAGTAACCAACTTACACTATACCAATAAGAGTCCTCAGGCAAGACTCCTAACACTACCTTCACCTACCTGTGTACAGGTAAACTGTAACACTACCTTCACCTACCTGTGTACAGGTAAACTGTAACACTACCTTCACCTACCTGTGTACAGGTAAACTGCAACGCTACCTGTTTACAGATCCACTGTAACGCTATCTTCACCTACCTGTGTACATGTAAACTGTAACAATACCTTCACCTACCTGTGTACAGATCAACTGTAACACTACCTTCACCTACCTGGGTACAGGTAAACTATAACACTACCTTCACCTACCTGTGTACGGGTAAACTGTAACCCTACCTTCACCTGCCTGTGTACAGATCAACTGTAATACTACCTTCACCTACCTGTGTACAGGTAAACTGTAACATTACATTCACCTTCCTGTGTACAAGTAACCTGTAACACTACCTTCACCTACCTGTGTACAAGTACACTATAACACTACCTTCACCTACCTGTGTACAGGTAAACTGTAACACTACCTTCACCTACCTGTGTACAGGTAAACTGTAATACTACCTTCACCTACCTGTGTACAGGTAAACTGTAACACTACCTTCACCTACCTGTGTACAGGTAAACTGTAATACTACCTTCACCTACCTGTGTACAGGTAAACTGTAATACTACCTATCTGGATAAGAACATTTGCAAGATGCCATAAGATTAAACTGCTAACTATAATAATAATAATAATAATAATAATAATAATAATAAACTCTGCTGAATTTCCAAAATGATCTAAATCTTGGACGTTCCTCCAGCTCCACTTTCCAAAGGCCTGTATGACAAAACTCACCATGCTGGCTAGAGCGAGCAGCGTCGTCTGGACTTGAGTCATGTTCCCGTTCTCAAACAGGTCATTGGCTTCAAACACGTCAGTGGGCTTCAGGCCATATGCAAGAATGGCTTTGATGAAGTTCCCCAGGTTCTCAAGCTACAACAGAAAAGAGGATTTGCTGCTAAGCTTTCGGCCCAGAAGTTACAGCAAGGCTCGACTTTGCGTCCAAGGCTTGTTTTGTGTTCGAGATAAAGAGTGGCTCACCTTGTGCCAGTTGAGTTTGGAGTTGTTGATTTTCCTTACCGAGCCGGGCTGGAGTTTATTGATCAGCCTGTAAGGAAAAAAATATTAGGTCAAAAATGAATCACTTCATCCAGAGCATCATCCAGAAGACAACACCTGGTGTCCGATCAAGGCCTCGTCCACTGATCCAGGGATAAAGAGGCTATTTTCCTCATTAGTGTGACCTTCATGCAGGCCAGATATGCTGACCCAACACTGAAACTCAATAGTTATGACCTTCGGTGGCCCACATTCCTAATCAACCTTCATCCGAGCGTGACTCTTCCTTCATCCAACAACACAAAGTTACACAAAGGAGTGTCTGTGAGCAGAACAGGTTAGACAGAAGAGAAGCTCAGTTTCGACTCAACACTAATACACAAATGGTCACACGGCTTATCTGAGTGACACAACATAAGAACCACTCACTCGCAGAGGATGACTCCGTCCTTCAGCCCCACCTGGAAGTTCTCTCCGATCGGCATTCCGGTCACCTCCTCGATCCAGTAGCGGAGCTCCTCCTCTTTCTGAGGGTCATACTTCTGAGCAATCTGAGAGGACGCAAGGTCAGAGGGTCAGTCATGGTCCTACAGTAGGACTAATCTGATCAGACACACGTGGGACTCAAGAGAAGTGGTGTTGTTGTTGTTGTTAGGTTGAAACATAGCGATGTACAAAAAACAAAACACTCAGCTACACATTCCCAGCATGCTGAAAGGGAATACCATGGATTTCTTAAATGTCTGCGTGATTCAGTCACTGAGGTGAGAGAATCAGAGTGTGGGGTTTGATGTGAGATGGTTAAAGATGTTGTTTACAGTGGTGGTGATGGGAACCAGGTGTCACACAACTATAGATACAATTAGTTTTTAGGCAAAATCTTAAAAAAATGGGGGAAAATAAAAAAAAATCAGCTGAATTCTGGAGACGTCTGGTTCCCTTCACACCCCTGTGCACAATTACGTCTCACATGGAGCCACTCTAGGCACGTTTTCACACTTGACCTGCATACTTAAGTCCATTTCCAGGATTTACTTTGGGCTCATTTTTGGGTGGGGCTAATTATAATCACCGGCTTGCTTTCACACACACACACACACACACAATGAATTCCATCCAAACCGCGGATCAGTTGCGCAATTCCATACGTGGCTGTGCGGGCTTGCAAAGTGGGAGCTTCACCCGTTTGCTGCTTTTCCTTATTTTCATTGCATGCAAGCGTCCAGGAGCAGCTCTTGCTGTTCTCTTCCTGCCATCATCGAACTCAGAAAGGGACGTAACACAATAAGTCACAAACTCAACCAATCATGTAACCTCCCACTGGAGGTGAACCCCTGAGTACGGGTTTTAGGAGGACCAGAAGCTCTCAGAATCGTTCCCCAGGCTCAAAAACAGTTTCACACCTGATATAAAGAAAGGGTTAAAAATGAGCGTCCCCATTAGAGGGCAGTGTCTAAGTAGCTGCTGCCCCTCCTGGTCTGCAGAGTTCAGTGTTTTCTGCACATGAAGCTGTGAAAGGTGTTGTAGTTGGTGGACGAGCGGAGAGGGGGTTGTTAAAAACAGCGAGAGCACTAAAGCGAGTGGTGAAGACTAGAAAACAAAACACACAAGAACAACAACAGTGACAACAACACAGGCGACAACACAACAGAGGCCGACAACAACACAAACGACAACAACACCAACACCACAGACGACGACGCCAACGACACAGGCACTGACAGCAACAACGACAAGCAGTATTCTGCGCTCTGAAACGCTGGGGACGTGTCCACCAAAGGCACTTAACCACGTCCAATTAGAGGTGTACAAAAATATCTAGTATGATGCTATGTTTTGTGATACCATATCGATTCTAGAACAACACAATTTTTAGTGGTTCATTTATTTATTTTATTTATTGTGTTTAAACTCTTGACCACTAGATGGCAGTGTTCTTCACCGGCAGACTCTTCCACTCCAACAAAAACACATAGTGCAAGTTGCACTTCTAGCATTATAAAACTTGTTTTTTACTGAACTAGTAACAGTTTTCCCAGAATTTGACTGTAAAAAATTGTGATCTATCAAGTCAAGTCTAGTTTATTTGTATAGCTTTTTACAACTATGTTGTCACAAAGCAGCTTTACAGGAATTTTAAAGCATGAAAAACATGAAATCACACACTTTATCCCTTGTTAGCAAGCCAGAGGCAACGGTGGCAACAACTCCTCCCTCAACTGGAGGAAGAAACCTTGGGAGGAACCAGACTCACAAGGGGAGACCCGTCCTCCTCTGGTCGAACAGTATTTACAGTTTAATAAGAGTCTGAAGGTAAAAGCTTTAGAAGCTGTACGGGTGCTACATCAGGTGGATAATACAGTGATGCAGTCAATCTATCTGCTTAAAGTATCGGAATATACCAGTAAGCCCTGTATCATGATCTGTCTTGCCAATACCATGGTACTTAATTGGGTATGAAGTACTGTGGAATGTCACTGGTATTGGTATCAACAACTACGTTTCTGGTACTGTGACATCTCTAGGGTCTAGTTAAATATACACTATTATCCAAAAACGTACTCATAGACACTTCAGTTTTCAACGAGCTGCGTTAGAACACAAAGACTTTACAGAAGCTTTGTATTTATCCAGATCGTGACATCAGAGATACATTCTGTCAACTGTTCCCGAGAACTGGCAGTAGAAGTATTAATGGAATCTGCAGCAGAACTGACTCGTGGATACA